>VMDR010007320.1:0-41149 GCA_007922815.1 Macrotus californicus | reverse complement strand
TTCTTTCGTTCTTTCTTTCTTTCTTTCTTTCTTTCTTTCTTTCTTCCTTTTTTTTCATTTTATAGGCAGAGAAGTTAAACAGAAACATTAGCTTATAGTGTCAACACAAATAACTTCCAGCATTATCTGAGACTTCCTGGCGAAATAATTCCAGTAATGACTATCATATTGAAAGTCCCATGGAATCAGTGAGACTTTATTACACAAATAAAGTAAATGTTTTCCATTAGGGTGCAAAGATCACGTGAATTAGTTATTTTGGCTAATTTCTCTGAGTATTAGTGGTAGAATTGAATGCATATGGGCAGCACATTGTTGAGGGCTGAAACCTTTCAGAAATGACTGTTGTTTTATGAATGGTTTTTATATTATGCCAGGCCCCAATTATTTTGTTTTTAGTTTTAATTTATTTTTTTTCAAAATTATGTATGCACATAATTTCAGAGTCAGAGTTGTGCAAGGTTTGTTAACAAAATGTCAGCTCCTTGCCTTTCTTCTCTCTTCCCCATATGCAACCCTGTACCTCCTCTACTGACTCTCTTGGTATCATGTGTCTAAACAACATACCTTTGATTGTCACTCTGATTTTTCAGGTCTAACCATTATTTGTTGAATTTCCCATTTGAATGACAAGGATTGAGCTATCTTCTCTCCCCCAGTCCTCACCATTCTCAAAGCTATAGTGGAGTTTTGTTCAGATGCATATTCAACCTTATATTACTGTAACTATGAAATGCCATTCACAGATGAACTGTGTAGTCAACTATGACTTTTTTCTTTTTCTACACAACGGTTTTTATTAGACCCAATTATTATTCCTTGTCTTCTTTTTCTTCGTCTCCTAATGCACGAATCGTTAATCCAATCTCAAACCTTTTTGGCAAACTTTTCACATGAAGAGCTATAAATATCATGGGCTTTTGTCCTTACGACTTTGTGGTTTCTGTCGAAACTACTCAACCCTGCTACTGTGAACTTGACCCTTGGGCTGTAATTTGTACACCTCGGTTCTAAATCATCTCTCAAAATGTTCATTGCCTCAGATATTCTTCATTTTTCTCTTTTTCCCCCTGAGAAACTCCTCACTGGGGCTCCTAGGTTTCCGTGTACACCGGTGTCATAGAGCTCATAGATGCCATGCTGGCGTCTCCTTCGCCATCATCATGGGGTTTGCCTTTTGCAATCCGCAGGTATGTGGACCTTCAGATATATGTGTCCTATGTCTTTCCTCTTCCTCCTCCTTTTTGGCTAACTCCCTCATTTTAGTGGAAAACTATTTCCAGAAGCTTTTGGAGAAAGACTTCATAGGAGATAGTGCAAATTCTTTCTTAACCCATGTTCTTCCAAGAATTCACTATGACGTGAAGTGTTTCTGTTTGCTTTTCGCCACAGTTCCCTTACCCACTGGCCTTACCCAAATTTAACGGAGAAAAACGGAGCTAAATAAATTTTATTTCAAGTATTTTATTTTATTTTATTTTGCTTATTTTTAAAATAAGATTCGGAAACAATCAAACATATGCCTGGGACTTGTAACTACAACACTCCACTGACTCTTTGTAGTCCCCTCCCAAATAAAACCATCCAGGAAGTGGAAAGAAAATCCTGGGAAGGAGTATGGAGATGGCAGGGCATAAAAAGTGGAATGGAGTTAGATTAACAGGTGTTTGTGTTTCTCTTAACCTTCTGATAGCTCCAAAATGACTTTCACTGTGATTCCCAGTTTCACGCAGGACTAAATATTTCACATTCTAATTGTGCTATGCAGTTTCAGTGAAATAATACTGATGCTTCATATTTGAATGTTTTCCCTGAGCAGATGGGGTTAGCTGTGCTGTTTTAAGTTTTTCTTAAGAATTAACTTTACTGACTTAAAATTGGTTCATAGCACTTAGAGTAATTGTTGATTATAGCATTGACTATATGCTAAAGAATTTGATTTCCTGCAAATAAGAAAATCAAATACTTAAATATATTAAGCTCAAATATATCAAATTAAAAAGCACATTGTGACAATTAAATTGGAAAATCAACAGGTGAATGTATGGTATTCTTGATGCCAATGAAGTCTAGTTTGTAATGTATTTTTTAAGAGAGTGTTGATGTTCCCAGGAGATCTGTTAAGAGACATGTTAACAGCATGAATGGATGAGACAGGAACTGGATATATTCCTGAGCTCCAGTTTTCTGTACTAACATGCTTGGTGGTTTATTTAAAGACAGAATCAAATAGAAAGACAGAGCTCCTGAGGCTAATAGATGGCTTCAACTTTGACCATTGTGGCCTTGGTAGGTTTCTTCTTCCTTAACGTTATTTTCATATTCTTTAATCTTAGGTAAAGCATGGGTGTGGATGTGTCACATACTTGTGACTTTCCTATAGTGATTAATATAATATTAGTTACCAAACCCAAAAGCAGTTGTGCTTATAAGTTAGATCCCTCTCTAGTTAGGGATTTTGCCTCATTTAAAATGTTATTAATACATCATACTCAATATATTAGGAGTATTCTTTTTAAAATAATAGTTTTAATTACTTTGGGTAAAAAGTCACTCTCACATTTAGCAAATTATGGATAATATTGGTTCCTGTTTTAGAAAGTTGCAACTGACTTATGGAGGTTGTCCAAAGAGTTATATTAAAATGTATTGATAGAAAAATGAACAACTTTAAGAATATGGCTTAGGAAAATATAGCTTACTCCAAAATGTGGAAATAAATGAAAACTACTCAAATGGGAAAAAAGTAAGGGCTACTTATTCAGACCTTGTTGTATAATAAGAGAGAGTCAGCCACTGTCATTTGCATTTTGACAGAATCTCTACAGCAGGCGAGGGAAAAATCTTAATAGTGAGAAAAGGGAAGACACCAGGAATTCTGTGATTGGAGATCTATTGGCACTGGGAAGCTGATGCCAGCTAACTAGAAGTGGGGCATCCTATCAGATTGGTTAGAAGAACATGTTTGGCTTTAGTTCTTTGGTCCTAAGTTAAAAATGGGGTCAAGCATTAGGGAAGTGTCAGTTATTAATCAAGTCCTGACCATTTGGGGTCCCTTGCTACAAAAGGCTGGTTTGCTGCAGGTGGTGTCAGGGTTTCACTTTAGTACATGGTCTGACACTTGTCTGTCTACGTATTCAGTCTCTCACAAGGAATCAGATACACCTGTTGTTCTACAAAAAATACCAATAATTCACAAGAATTAACTCAAAATTTGGGGTGATTTTCCAATCATCATATTATTCTAGGTATATTTACTCTTATTACCAGTGAAGTCAAACCTGGTTGATCTGCTCCCTTCTTTTTCAGTTAAGAAGAATCCTGGGCAACTGTGTCACGTAATTATAGAATGGAAATCAATTTTTGATTCAGCAAAATTATGAATCAGTAAAACGACTTACTCATAAAAGACTTCCTTGCTTCTGAGAAAGGATGAAGATGACACTTACTCTCCTGTATTTCAAGGTTTGTAAACACAGGGTGCTTTGAATTCCTTATAAGAAAATTTCTATTCTAGTGAATGAAACCCAGCAAAGGTCATTCTGTAACTGTCATCATTTTGCTTTGACATAATGTTACCAATACATTATTTTGCAAGACAGAAATATATTTGTTCTACAACTTAAAACTGCTCCCAAACATTGTATTCTTGTCACTGGATTGGAAATATCTGTTGTGTTGTACATGGGCAAATAAAAAAATCATACAAAAGAAAACAAAAAATCATGTGTACAAAGTACACTAATGGCAGCCACTTTCTTAAAATAGATCACTCTGACATGATAGTTAACAGCAATTAATAAGTGATAAACAAAACAATAAAGTGTCAGTCTGCACATAACATTGGCAGATTCCTGATGTTGCTCTGACCCTTGGCTAATTAGGAGGATTAGACAGCCATTAATACCTTACTGCCTGTGAGACGCATGGCATGCTATGAATACTATAGAGTTAAAGGGGCTGTACTGAGGTGTGAATATCCTGGGGGCAGAAACCAACACCAAAAAAGAAAATGCTCCTCCAAGGGTCTCTTCCCTGGCTGCTATTTGCACCTCTTTCAAATAATGTGCTATTGAAATTTATTGTATGGGCGGCTCAAGGAAAGCATATAACTATTTTAATTACTCAATTGTATCTTTAATACTGGGAGAATATGTTAGATGTGCAATCTCTTTCTGCATAATGAATATTCATTTAGGTAGCTTGTAAGTATAACAATATCAGTATCCATCTTACCTTTGAAGCTTCTCATTTGAACACCATATGCATTTGTTTACTTGCCTCTTTCCCTATGTAAATTACTAGCAATGAAAAATAATAAAAGTCATTCTGTCTAGTATAATGAGGATATTTTATAATTAAGTTATTAGAAAGCATAACTTCCCAGTGCGCTTTCAAAACGTTATTAGACTCATGTCTTAGGTTAAAAACATTTCTATTTTGAATGTGGCAAATTCACATGAAAGAAGCTACGTTTTTGGTGTTAGCTCCCAACTCTGAACTTTTGCAGTAAATACAGACAAGGTGTTAATTAAGAAAACTGGCAATCTAAAGGAATAATGGAGTGCTGCAATAGGATGGGTAAGGGCTTGACCTTCTTTGTCCAAGAGGTACACTGATGATGAAGTCTCAATTTTAGAACTTTGACCACAGAAAAATGAGAGTATGAGAGGGGAAGAAAAGGTGGTGAGATCTCCATTAAATCGTTCAACTACTCCTAATTAGTTTTTCAAAGATGTTGGTACCATAGATAGTTAACTAGCTCTTAAAAGTGAGAGCAAAAGGAATTTGACGTTGAGTTTAATAAACTCGGGAGCATAAGCTTGTTTTCTTAGCCAGGAAGTTACAGCTTCACACACCCCAGGGGATCACAGCATTGCTCCATCAAGGATGTTAACACACCCTTCCAACCTCCAGTATGGATTGTTGAGGGGGGTTCAGGACGAGGTGTTTGACCATAGAGTCTAAATAGGGGATGAACTTATCAAAAGCTCTCTAAAGCTTGGAAAGTTGAGTGTTACTTTGAAAATGCACCTGATCCATCTCAAGATAATATAATCCCAGGGGAATGAAGAAGCTCACTCTCTCATGCCCTCACTCTGTGACCCATACGAGACTTGTGCACTCACACATTCTCACTCCATAGCCATATGGCCTGCCATGGCTGGAAGGTGCTTGGACTCCAAAACCTGTCTGGAAACAGCAGCACAGCCAAGAACCCAAGTTCAGCTAACTGGATGGGGACTGAGACCACTTGGGAGCCATCTGTGGCTGGCCTAGACTAAGCTTTAATATGAAGCAGAAACTCTGGACATTGGCCTTTGTTTTGGCTTTGCTGAGGACATGGTTGGACTTTTTCCATGGTTGGAAGAAGGGAGATGGGAAATTATAAACCCGGGGGCAGATTTCCACCTGAATAAACCATCTTGTCACATCACAATCTCCTGAGCATGGGTCCTTGGAGTGCTTTCCTCATGATCTCGAGGAAGAACCTGATTTCCAATGACAACAATGCCAGGCAATGTTTAATAAAAGGCAGAAATAGGAAATGAATAAAAGTCACAGTACTTACTATGTCTCCAACTTTAAAAGGTATGCCAACTAAACACTGAGACTAGATAATTTGTATGAACCCTTCTTAAATGCCCGCATTAAGCAATAACATAAAGACTTCTGGCTAAGATAGTGGAGTAGGTAGATACATTTTGCTTCCTTGCATAATCAAAAGAAGGACAACAACCAATTTAAAAACAAAAAACTGCCAGAAAATCGAACTGTATGGAAGTCTGACAACCAAGGAGTTAAAGAAGAAACATTCATCCAGACTGGTGTGCTAAGACAAAGAAATATGCCTCAAATGAAAGAACAGATCAAAACTCCAAAAAAAGAACTAAGCAACGAGGAGATAGCCAACCTACCAGATGCAGACTTCAAAACACTGGTAATCAGGATGGTCAAAGAAATGCTTGAGTATGGTTGAGAAATAAAGGAAAAAGTGAAGGCTATGCAAAGTGAAATTAAAAAAAAATATACAGGGAACCAACTTTGAAGGCAACTGTGAGGCCGATATGGCCCCTGGTAAAAATGAATTTGACACCCCTGGTAATTGTTTCCACCCAACTCCAAACACCTAAATAGAGAAACTCAGTGGTCATACACCCAGGCTCCCAACACAGGAGTATATTTATTGTAATGAAGAAGACAGTCCTATATCCTCATCTATGTTCCCAGGGATTTTCTTAACTGAATCCCCTCACCCAAGTTGGCTGTCAATGGAGATCAAGGCTGTGGTAGTCCCTTCTCCAGGACAACTGCTTGGCCATTGCTGGGACTTTGGCAAAGATTCCTGACCTGAGGACATAATAAAGTTTGGTTTCACCATGTCACTTGAAAAAAAAATGTGCTAAGCCTTTATCAGTGACCAGGGTTTAGCAATGTTAGAATCTATTTTCCCTATTTTCTATTTTTATCTATTTTCTATTTTTCTGTGTTAAAACATTCAACAACTTAGTTGTTCATCTCCCCCAAGGTGCCCTATGAACTTGCGCACTCGTCTCCTTACAGCTTTTTGTACCCATAGTATAGTTTATACCTAGAGTAGAGTTACCTGATAAAAACACATGACACCTAGTTAAATTAGGCCTGCAGAGAATGTCGCAGAGATTCCAGTTTGACTGGGCATCACGTGCTCTTGTTTGCTGAATCTGACAGCCGCATTCTACATCTAATTCATCAGAAGTGAGAAGAGGGGTAAGCTACTTTTTATTGGAGAAACCACCTCGTTTAGTGCAGATTAGTTTAAGAGCCCAGGAAGTAAAGTATTTCTGTGGTTAGCCTCTGTGGATGGGTGCAGAGTTTTCTCTAACTCATTTATTTAAAACTGTACATTCTAAACTAATCATATTCAGGCTCTAAGTCAACACATGTTGAGTATGATTCCCACAGTTCATCTTCCCAGGGTAGGATAATCACCATAAAAATTTTTAGGGACTTTCTCCTATCATTTGTGATTAAGGTATCCCCTAAAGATGAATTTGCTTAAGCATCAAAACGTTCACCTTTTAGTGTTTCAAAGAATTTGTTCTGATGCATACTTTACATTTCTTTAGATACTTTGGGGTGATATATTGAACATGACTTCTTCTGGAAAAATTACTCTTAACATTATTAATAGAAATTCTTTGGGCTTTTAATAGAGTAATATACCCTCAAAGCCTACTATATTATACAGGTCTGCTTTCCCTGTCTGAAAGCAGTCTCCCTGAGCTCTGCTCTTGTGAATGGTCTCCTTTCTGTACACCTCCGGGGGACAGCAGTGTGGGTGCGGGACTGAGGGAAGCTTATTTACAGACTTGGGTGCCTTTGCCTTGCGCCAGGTATTTTACTTAGAGCCACTTCGGAGACCTCCTTGCACTTCTGTGTCTGTCCTTTGTCCTTCAGAGGTGGGCTTTGTTAGGTATGTGAAACACTGCTCTGTGTTTGTCATTACACATCCCCAGATGTGTTCTGCAGGACACAGGTTCTATAAAATATTAATAGCTGCATCAAGAAAAACTGCTATGATTGAAGAGCTTAAGAAGATAGTTAAACCTGTAACAACTTAAAGCTGCCTTTCTAGGGATTTTCATATGCTGAGGGGGATTATAAAGTGCCAGGTGTTTAACGTGGTAAACGGTAAATTTTGATTTTATCTGTCCATGTAGTCCCTTTGGTGGAAGATTTCACTAGACACGTTGGGACGCTCTGTCATGACTTACAGTTGCTGGGTTAAATGGGAGTCAGACACAGAAATAAAAATCTGAAACCGCTTTCTGCAGCGGCTGCACCATTTGCATTCCCGCCAACAATAGATGAGGATAGGCGCTGAGAGCAAAAACGTTTAGGAGGGTGAGGGGAATGTAGCAGGGGACACATTTTTAAAATCTTCTAGCTCATGAGTAAAAATGGGGAAATATTATCTGAAATCAGGATGATCTAGGACATGACTCCCCCATCACCCTCTTTAGGGCTTTTCACAGTAATGATGCCTCACTGTGGATGTTCTCTGTGAACTTCCTCTCCAGTGAGGTTCAGAATAACAGTGGTTCAGATTCCATGGAGCATTAGCCTTTTCTCTCTCTTTGCCCCAACCCAGACCTCTTGGGTCTACTTTCGTGAGTATTGTTTAATTCTGTTCATTTTGTAAAGATCAGCCTGGGCGTCTTTCAAGTCCTCCTGACTAATCCAACCTCTGGTTAGATAGCACTCTTTTCCGTCTGGTATCTGCTCTATATCCATTTGGTTATAACCATGCTACCTATATCGGTTGCTTTCTTCAATAATATAGATGCCTTGTCTTCCTAACTCTGAGGGCAGCACCACGTGTAATAGTTGTTTTGTTTTCCCAAGGTATACATTCTGGTACTGTGATTCCCATATGCTCAGCAAAGAATCAGATGATGGGTTTTAAAAACGATTTTTGAGCAGTGAACAGGGAATCACATTTTTTGAGCAACTCTTGTGCTAGGTTCCAAGCTAGGGTGTTATCAGTAATCTTCATCATAGCTTTCTGAGCTGGCTGTTTATATTTTACCATCCTCTGGGGGGAAATTGAAGGTTAGAGAGCTTTCCCCCACATCACATGGCCAGTGAATGACAGAGGTGGGATTTGAGCCCAGAGATGATTTCATCATGTTATAAAGCTTCATTAGGTTTTAAAAATTCCAAAAATTAGCTATTTAGAAAACCTATTGAAAAACATAGGAGATTCTTATGCATCTGGAATAGTTTAAGTATGGGAATTCCTAGAAGCAGGGGGAAGAATACATTAAGTTTTGAAGCTCTTTGCAATCTTTACAATCTGATTTTAATAGGTGGGGCTACATCCCTCTTTTTGGTAAACAGAGACTAATTTCAAAAAAGATCTGACTTGGACTATTGCCATAATTAGAGCTATCAACTACTAATCTTCTTTCTTTTTACAATATTTTGAAAACTGTGGATCACTGCTTGCGGCAGCCTAGCTCCACCTGTGCTCGAAGGTCTGCCTACCACCGGGCGAGAGCGGTTTCGCAGGGACCAAAGGGACTCTCCTGTGTGGGTAAAAGTGTGTTCACACTGCTTTCCACCTCCCCTTTGGTCTATAATCACGACTCACGAGAGTCTTGACACATGAAAACAATCTATCAACACAGTTCATATATTTATAATTTTGAAAGAACAAGGAAAGCACCCTGATGTGGCAGAAACAGCACTGTACTTGGAGAAGGGAGCTTTGCCCTCACATTGTCACATGGTGGGTAGATGAAATTATAATACTGTAGGGTTGGACCAGGTGATTTGAAGGATCCTCTCAGTTTTAAGGCTAATGAACAAAAACTACACTAAGGAGGTTTTGCATACGCTCAGCTGCCTTTTCAGAAAGTTGGCAGGAGCCTT
This sequence comes from Macrotus californicus, assembly GCA_007922815.1. Lineage (NCBI taxonomy): Eukaryota > Metazoa > Chordata > Mammalia > Chiroptera > Phyllostomidae > Macrotus > Macrotus californicus. Next base: position 31,732 of record VMDR010007320.1, on the reverse strand, counting down.
TAAATCAATCATAAGCCAGAGGGCAGAGCTGCAATGTGTGAATTGTAAAGCTTCTTGCTCTTAATTTTTGGGTGCATTTCTGACACTTCAGGGTGGTTTAAATGTCTCTGAGTGCCCTAGTACCACACAAAGCTCACATCACTCTAGTCATTATGAAACCTTCACAGATGTGCGCAGGGAAGGTTTTCTGAGGAAGTCGGAAAAATGAAACTGTAAATGCCTTCCAGCTGGCATGCCTAAATGTTCTTCATTTCATTGGAGATATGTTCAAGTTAATTTCAGTTGATGACTGATAGGTCATCCAAATGCTTCTCAAGATAATGTGGAGCAATTTTTCTCTCCTAGTGATGAACTCAGATAAGAGGGTGATGAATGAAAAAAATAACTGAGATTTCTCCACTGGAAAAAAATTGACTGGTATCATTGCAAAAACACAAAACTAAACTATAACACCTTTAAAAAGAAGAAAAAGACTCAAGGTCGGGATGGAAAAAGCATAAGGCTAATTACACATGTGCATATGGTGTGCATTCTAGTGAAGTACTGTGGGAGTTAACACCTTCGTGCCCAGCTGGTTCAGGTCATGCCATTTACATCCTGCTGTTCACAGTAACAGTGATAGGAAGAGGGCTGCCTGCTATCACGAAGTGACAGATACAGACCATATGGCAGCGAGGCAACGTCAGATTAAAAAAAAATAACAGTTTTCTTGAGATTCAACATACTTTTATAGCTTAAGACATGCAATCTATTGCACATTTCCTTAATTTCTTCACATTCCGTTTCTAGTCCTGGCATTGCTGTTGGCTGTATCTCAGCTGTTTAATGTAAATGTGAAAACAAGCAGGGTGGTGCATGATTCCAAAATCACATCTTCTAGAAGCCAGGTCCTTTAGCTGCGAGTGAATTTCTTCTTTACGTGAGAGCTCCTCTCTTTATAGCAACAGCAGAATTCCAGGAATAAAAACATAAAAAGGGATGACATATATACATGTTGACAGACACATACAATGTGATTTTTTTATAAAGTAGAGATAAAAATAATGGAGTGAGAGAATGTAAAATTTGGGAGGGATTTCAGAGCTCTTTATACTCACCCCTGTGCTTTACAGAAAAGGAAGGGGAGCAGAGCTCTGTTAAATCACCTGCCTATGGGAGTTATTGACAGAAATCAGCCTGTACTTTAGGCCTACAGGCTTCCATTCTAGTGCCCTTTAAAAATCTATGTCATATGTTGATAAAGCTAAACATCATAGGATTTCAAAGAATTAATCAGGATGGTCGATTGAGAAATTGTTTGTGTGTAACAGATAAGCAGATCTGGATGCCATGATTAAAAATAGTCAATTATTAACACATACAATATATATTTTGAGAAACATTTTAATATCTCTCTAATGTGACTTATTTGTCAACTGATTTAGCGAGTTGCCCTAACCATGCATCAAGTCATTTTTGGTGTCAATTTCACAGTCATTTCACAAATAGTCCTCTGTTCACAAAATATTCCTCTGCACACAAACTAAAAATAGCATATTTCTCATCGTCTACTGATCGATATCCTCTTCTGTGAAATGGGTCTGTGTAACTTTAAAGGTCTCTTCCATCTCCAGAAGATGACAGTTGGAAAGTGCCCTGTCACAGTGAAGTGTGCCCTTTGAAGTTGCCATCCTCTGACTTTGAGGTAGGTCAAGCTAGAACTGTTGGCTGAATTTTAAAAGGCATCACTCTGTAGTGCAGGTTAAAACTACCTTTTTATTACGGAGAGTTTTGTAATTTGAAATTGCACTTAGATATTTCAGAACATTGTTCTCAAGATAAATGTTGAAAAATTTCTATCTACTACTGATGGAAACGTTTTCCATTGTAGTTTTTCTGTAGCTCACACTTAAATGTATGAAATAGGAAGCCCTGGAGGCTATGTGTACCTGTGCAGAATTTTTGTACTTTTTTGCATGTAAGTGGAAATGTATTTTTAAAGGCATTTAGCGTGGAACAATACTTATTCAGATGGCATTTGGCTTATTACATGTTGTGTCAGAACATCAGGAGGACAGGTACAAAAAGCAAGGGACAGCCACAGGTAAGCACTGTTAGTTGCAAAGCAGAGAGAAAAGCTGAGCTTAGAGGATTAGAGTTAAAGTTTGGACAAACAACTGATTTATTGAAAACTGTTTTTGTTATTCAATTTTGATTTGACTGCAAATTAATCAAGGCCTTCAAAGGAGAAAAATAAATGATTATTAAAGACCACAGTAGGAACTGCATACAAATCCATCGTGAATTCTATAAAAGTCATTATTCACTTCAATTTTTGTCAAGGCCTTGTGGGAGTGCAAAAAATAACTTTCTCCCACCAACTTCTTCTACCTGAGCTAATAATCAAATTAACATGAGAAAGATGAACAGGACAAAATGTCCAAAATTTGTTACAGATGTACATTGGGGGTACCATGAGACATGGTATTTGAAGATACATCGGGCAGTTGAGGTGCCATTTTGGACAAAGATGAAGGAGGTCTGGGATCTGGGATTTCAAAGGGAATGCAGGAAATTCACAGAACAACAACCCATGGCAAACAAATTCTTGCTGGGTAACTCAGAAATGAGGCACAGCAGGAAATCCAAACACATTTTTTGCTCTGATCTTCCCTATCTCCATATTCAATTCAAACAGGCTAAGGTGAATATGCTGAGATTCCCTTTCTGAAGCAAGCCTTTCCATTTGCATTCTCTGAGGCAGGACCTCTAAGGCTCTCTCCCTAGCTTGCCATTTTCTTGCTGTGTCATCACATGGCAGAGAGGAGTGGAGGAAGAGGAAGGAAGAGAGAGAGGGAGGGAGAAAGAAAGAAAAAGGGAGAGAGAAGAAGAAGAAAGTGCGCTCTTTGGTTTCTCTTCTTATAAGGGCACTGATCCCATCTGAGGCCCCAGCCACATGCCCTTATGTAAACCCAATTATGTCCCCAAATCCCCATTTTCTCCCTCATCACACAGGGAGTTAGGGCTTCAACACAGGAATATTGTGGGGACACAATGCAGTTCGTAGCAGTGGATCTTGAACAATTGCATTCCAAAGAAAATCCATCAAGGAGTATGGAAAGGCATACACAAGAAGTAATAGACTGTTTTCTAATCCCAGTCTTGGAAAACATCTCTTCTTGGTCCCTCAGCTTCTTCAATGGCAAAGTGAGAGGGTTCAATCAGATCTTTAAGTCCCCAGCTGTCGTACAGAGTCTACTGTTTTGTAATCAGCTGATACATTTTTATGATAAAGTCTATGATTTTGTCACACTTAACATCAATATAGCTGTAGAGCAAACTACACATAGTAAGGCTGTGGATAGGGGCCTGCTCTAGATTTGATGTCGATTCCTTAGTACCTCAGTGTATCCACAGGTCATATGGATATGAGATAATCAACAACAAGGTCATGGGATGTATCTAGTCCACCAGCTTTGATGTGACACATCTGGCTTTCTGAAGAACTGAAGTTTGAAGTACAAAACACACACACACACACACACACACACACACACACACACACACACAGAGGCAGTTTCACCATTTTCCCTCCTCACAAGCAACTATTTCATTTCTCTTAGCTAATTATTTTGGGATTTATTGCTATTTTTTAAGTTTCATACTTGTATTGCTACGTCTTGACATTTAGTTTTAGGCTTTATTGACTTCCTATCATGGAAGATGGAAAAGTGGTGTCTCCCCACACCTTCTCATTACCTGTTCTAATTGCCGTATTGTAATTTTGCTTAGACCAATAGCTAGTGTTTACATTGGTATGGCTATTAACAGTTAAACTATATCATAAACTATGATGAATTTTCTTTTTCTACTGAAGTTTTTGTTCCCCTGGAGAGCTTTAAAACTTTCTATCAGAGCCCTTTAATCCATAGTTTTCCCTTAGCTTGTACACCTGGCTTCCCACTTCCCACTTGTTTAGCAAATATGTCATTATTTTCTCCTCTTTTGACACAAAGGTAGCATTTTATTAAAATGGTGTAAATTTTTGGTATTAGCGTCTATTTATCTCATTCAATAAGTATTTACTGGGTGCCTACTCCGAGGGGGCTGTTCCAAGTCTTGGGGATAAAGCTGTAATAGAAAGTCCCCATTTTGTGTCATAGGGGAATTTGGTTACTGCAAGTTCCCAAACCAACCAAGACAAATGTCTCTAAATGCATCACTTTTCATTGTGTTTTTCTTTTTAAATGAGAAACTAATTTAATATTAGCTAACATGGCAATATATGAGTATGCTTCTCTGTGTTGAGCTCATAAACATGCAGGTAAAATACTTACCCAGCTTAGGTTTATCATCTCCTTTAAGCTTCAGGTTTTTGTTTAATGTGTCAAGTTTTTAAAATCACTGAACAGAACTAGAGGGCTCTAAATTAGGGCCAATCAAAGCCAAGACAAAAACATTTGGGGCTTTGCTATAGGAATAGCCAGTTTCAAACCCAAATCCTCTTAGTGAAATCATTGCCCTATATAATGAAATGCTTTCCCTTTTAAAATTTGTTTTTTGAAAATAAAGATGAGGTGACATGTTTTATCGTTTATCATGACCTACTTAAAATAACCGTTTTCCTATCTGGTGGCCATAAAATATTATTTTTCAGAAACATGCTGAAAGTGTTCCAGGCTTGTCTATCATCTCAATCTCTGCCGTCTGATGTCAGTTACCAACTTCTCTGCCTGCCTGTGGGTGACCGATGGCATAGCTGACTAGTTCAGGAAGACCCAGATCATTGATGCAAGGATGTGACAAACAAAATGACACCCATATTTTACCTCCACTTCCAGAAGAAGCAGCTCCTCATTACCACTATTGATTCTGTAAACAGGTCAGTGCTGGTAAATACCTTTCAGACAATATCTGCCTAATGAAACTCTGGGAGAAATGACAAGCTTGTGATTAACCTTTACAGCAACTGATGGTGGTAAAACCCAAAATTTATCTCTTACAAAAATTACTTTCAATGTTTTATGGATCATTTATTAAAGAGACAACTATTAATGAAGTCAGGTTTAACCTTGAAGAGCTAAGCCTTCTGCAAGTAGGTTGCTAAAATAATTAAGTGAACAATCACTACTTTTAATACTAGAAAAGAGGCAACAATGTTGACCAGAATTTAAAATCTTTTCCTAGCTTCAAACTCAGGGACACATAACTCAGCTACAGCAACAATAAATGTTCATCCTAACTGAGGAAAGAAAGACTATCAGAAAAACAATACAAATAAATATATGTATATATAAATACATTTATATGGAAATAAATACATATATTCAGATTTTACTCTGTTCCTTCTCTTGTTCTAGTGAAATAAAAAGCAGAGGATGTCATAAAATCTGGATATCTAAATTTTATGTTTAGCACAACTTTCTCATAACTGAAATGTGAATACTGTGGAATCCACTGCAAGGTCCCAGATACTCACGCATAAAGCATTTTATAAATTTTAAAAATATTTTTAATAATCACATTTTTTGTCACTTTGCAAGCTGATATTTTAAAATCTTCCCTTGTTGATTCAGTATGCAGTCAGGGTTGAGACCAGGGGCCCAATGCTTCCCAACTGTGCACAGAAAACCACCTGCCTCAGGACCCCTGGGGATGTTGTTAAAACTGCAGGTCCCTGGCTTGTCTGCCATGGACCCATTGAAGTCAGAATCTATGGGGTGGGGCCTCAAAATCCAGGTTTTTAAGAGGGCACCTCCATAGCTCTCAAAGTTACTTTAAGGCTAAGGAGAAATGCTGCCATAAATCCTGATTTTTTTTTCTTCTTTGTCATTAGAAGCCTTCTAAAGTACAAACGATAGTCACAGCAGCTGCAGCATTGCTTTGTGGCAGTAGGCTTGCCATCAACATTTATTTCGTTATTTGGTTTTGACATCCCTGCTTGCTCAAGTCTTTGAGATCTCAGACCAGCTAATTTTTTAGTTCATTGGAGGGAAGTATCAGTCTCATCTTCTCATTTTAACCTTGGCTTGATAAGAAATCTAAAAAGTTAATTCTTTGAGAAAGGGCTTTTTTCAGGTTGTTAGAATTTGGTAAAATAGGCAGTCCCCTGCACCATTAGTTGAACTGTAAATTGGTGCAGTCTTTTGGGAACTTGGCCCTTTCATCTGGGAAGCCTAGGAGGGTCACCATGACTTCCTGTGAGTCAGCCTTACACCATCTATCGGAACTGCCACCACATGGTGGATTCTGGGAATTTCAGTCTCCAGGTTGATTTCAGCCCACACGCCTGAGCCAAGGCGAACCCCGACAGACCATCCCTACCAGTCGGTTACCCTTGTCACCTCCTGCTGCATGTTCTTGGCGTGAGCCCTTCTACACAGACATGGGTAACACGATTCATTCTTTATAGTGTCCTTAAATTACTTTGCACATTTTGCTACAAAGATAGCTGATCAGGGTACCTCTGCAACTTGACACACGTGTCTAGCAATTCACTAACAGCTCTTCCTCAAATAGAGATGAAGGGGGCGGACCTTTTCTTATTGGATATTACACAGACTTGGAAGGTAATGAAGAGCAGTTTGCAAATCAGTGTCAGGTATGAACTATTGGTAGCTACTGCATATCAGGCACTGTATCAGGCATTGCCTACAAATTATCTCTAATATTCACACAAAAACTGCAAAGAAGGTAATATCTTTTCATAAGGAAGGAAGTTGAGGCTGAGAGAGTTAAATCCAATATCATACACATGAGGAGTGGAACACATTTGAATTGGGATGTAAACTCAACGGTTAAAGCCCTGTACCCAGTTCTACTTCCACTCTACTTTAACTGACTCTTGTCTGCTGATGCCTGACATGCACAGCGACTTGGAGGATTGAGCCGGAGCCCGCCTGGTAGGACTTTCATCACTACCCACATCAACTTGGGCACGTTTCTCAGTCTCTGAGTTTGTTTGTGCACCTACAAAATAGGGTTACTTGAGGATGAAATAAAGGCTCGAGTGCCAAGAGCGTGGTCATTGGGGGCTCTTATAATTATGTGCCCCTTCTCATTCAAGCTCCACGGCAGTGTCTACTGCGTCCACATTATTATTTCATAGTAAATCAAAAGCTGAGAATAAAGCTCATAGCTTCTAATCTAAAAATTCAAGTCAAATTGAGAATAAAAGGTGTGGAGTTCTTCCCATTATGAGAAAGGAAATCGTTACAAAATAACCTCACGCCAAGCCCAAATGTGAGTCCAGGCTGATATATACTCAGGACTACCTTCCTGTCATCCTTCACTGAACATCAGCTAATCACAAAGTGCCATATGGGGAAAGATGGGTTCTTTTCCTCCAGTTCTTCCAGAAAAGCTCTATTATCACTTTGCCAAAATACTGCAACATTGTAACAAGTCTGAGAACTTGGAACAGATAAAAATAGTATCAATCTGAAGTGGAGAAATAAAAACCTAGAAAATTTCTTATTTCAAATTCTTCTTCACATATTTTGTCAGTTAGTCAACTGTCCAATTCTCAGAATCTAAAGATGCGTTTGGAGGGCAACTCAAAGACATTAAGAGCTAAATGAAAAAGGACATTCGGTGATGGGTGGAGGGGGCTTAATGCTTGGCGAAGGAAGATGGTTTGACTTTGGGCGGTGGGCACACAGTGCAACACACAGATATGGCATCAGAAATGTACACTGGAAACCTACGCGATCCTATTAACCAATGTCACCCCAATACATTTAATAAAAACAAAAAAATAAAAAGAGAACTAAGTGAAAGAGAAAAGCACATGCGAAAGAATGTTGTTTTAATAAGTTATGAGTAAAGCAAGCAACCACAGTTTCATGTAATAATTATTCAGCATCAAGAAAATTAATGAGAGGGTTCTCTAACCTTTAGGAATTTTGGAATAAATGACTTGAGCCTTGAGATCTTTACACTGAAGTCACAGCAGGAGTCACAATGAGCCTCGAGCGCTTGTCATAAATTATAGCAATTACTCTTTACTACTTCATAGAGATCCTTTTCTGTTTGAACACTCCCCCCAAAATATTATAATATGAATATGGATCTATTAAAATGATGAGTTCTATGGTACCCTATTAGACAGTGTATTAGGCTCCGGTTTAAAGCAGATTTATAAGGAAAGCTTCAATGTGCATTTAGAAAAGAATTACTACAAAGAATTTGTGTACATAGTGGTTGAACAGTGGACTATGGAGCCAGGATGTGTGGGATTTGCTCATAACTCTTACACTTACTAAGTGTGGGACCTTGGAGAGGATACCTAACCTTTCTGTGTCTCTTTTCTCACCTGTAAAATGGGAATAATATGTAGATATAAAACGTTGAGAACAGTACCAGGTGCATGGCTGTGACCATCTAAACCAGCCCTTCTTACTTTAAGCAGTTTGTCTGAATCATTTGGTCTTGAGTATTCTGTGTCTGGTCTTACTGATCATAAAATGGGGATGTATTTGGTACCTAGCTGCAGAGTGAGGATTAGCGATTGTCTTAGAAACAAGGCTATGTGTAGTGAACAGAGTTATTCATTGTGTTGTAACCATTTGTGGTTATCTGTATCTTTTGTACTTCTCTCTCTACCTTTTACCTTACAATTATTTGTTTGTGTGTATGTATTTATGTGTTGTTGGTTTTTGAGAAATGAAAGAACCATGTTTATACTCTATGACACATCGGTCAGTATGTTAAATGTGGTAGGCACTCAAAATTGTTAATTGGCTAACTAAAAAAATTAATATTAGTTTAATTTTAGCATTTTAGGACACACTAAATTCTGTGTCAGTCTCTATAGCTTTGCATTATGAATTATAAAATAAGAAACTTGGAAATTAACATTGTAACATCCTCTATGTCACATAGATGTAGTAATAGAGTAAAAGTTTGCAAAGATACTAAAAAATTGTATTTTTCCTTTGGTGGTTTCCCATCATATTTTTTGTCTTACAAGCTCACGCCCTTCTAAAACCTGGATTCGTTACTTCCGTACTTCAAACATAACTAATCCACGTGCACTGTAACATTTCCCCAGGTGACTGAAACTGCTGACATGAACAGGAAGGCCCTGCCCTTTCACCTTCAATCACCTTCAAAGTGCTACTCAGTCCTGGGCTGTGCTTTGTCACCACCCCCACCTTTGCCACACCCATTCTTATTTCTCACTGTGGTGTTGTTTGGCCCAGGTGCAACTCTGAAATTCACAAAGTCATAGGTCTTCAAGCATTCACTCAATGATTTATCTTTTTTTTTGGAAAAACATCTTTTAGCAGTGGATTATTTTCATATGGCTTCTGTACAAATGGCCACAAACTCAATGGCTTAAAACACCACAATTTTATTGTCTCACAGTTCTGTAGGCTGGAAAAGTCTGGCTGGAGGTCCCGCTGGTGTCAAACAAGGTAATGGCAGGCCTGTGTTCCTTCTGGAGGCTCTAGGGGCAAATCCATTTCCTTGAACTTCTAGAGGCCACCTGCCTTCTGTGGTTGGTGGCCTTCCTTCTCCATCTGCAAAGCCAGCAACAGTGAGATGAGCCCTTTCCCCATCATATCACTCTGATCTTTTCTTCTGCTTCCTCTCCCACATTCAAGGACCCTTGTGATTACGTTGGGTCCACCCAGGTAATCCAGAATAATCTCTTTATTTTAAGGTCAGCAGATTAGCATGCAATCTGCAATCTTCATTCCCCTTTGCCATAGAAGGTGACATAGTCATGGGTTCCAGGAGTTAGGACATGGACATCTTCAGATGTTCATTATTTTAGGTGCCACAAGCCATTCAAACATATGTTAAACATCCTTTAAAGCTGTGCAGATTAGCATGCGTTCAAAAAGTTAATATGTTAAAATTGAAAGCCTGTAAGTAATTTGGGGAAGTCAGACCTCTCCAAGGGGAAGATAGTTAATTGTTGGAAGCGCACTCACACAGCAGCGCTAAGAGGAGGGTTTTTGCTCTCAGAAGTCATGTTCCACAGTGACCACCGGCGCATAGTGTCGTCTGTTTTGCAGGCCACGCTGTAGGGGAGTCCCCCTGCCTCCAGTATGAACAAGCAAGTACCCAAACGCAGAGCTGTCCTGGCAAGCACACTCCATCTAAATGTCCGCAGATGGAGGACTCTGGTGCATCATCCAGGCTCCTCCAGTCGGGCCTGGGTTCCATGCTATGCTTGGCAACAGGCTGAACTGAATGGAAAGACTGCCTTCCCGTTGGATGGTGTCTGCTGACTGACAAGTTGACTGCAGAGGGAAATGTATGGCAACAGCTCAAGTTTACTGAGTTTACTAAGTTTATCAAAGTGCCCAGTGTCACAGATGAGCTACAACCTAAGCATGAAGATTTGCTTCAGGTGGAGGCCAGCCTTCTGGACTCCCAATTTCTAGCCTTGGAATCAGACTGCCAGGTGCCAAGCCCAGCTCTTTGCCTTAAGAGATTTGTCATAGCGGGCATTTGACTTTATAGGCTTCAGTTTCTGCAGCTGTGAAATTAGGGTAATTATTATTACCATACTGGATGATTATGAGGAAAAGTGAGGCAATGTATCAATATTTTATTACGGTGCTTGGCTCTCAACAGAGGACATTGCTTTCACTTTTTTCCTCCTCAGTCCATTGGACTTTACTGCCTTCAATTCTATCTAAAATACTAGGGAGAATAGGAGAGGTATATCTTCCACCCATGTCAAAAAGCTACTGAATTTTTATTCCGTTGATATACTGTTTGCTGCTATAGGAGGCAAATTTGAGGGGAAAAAAGCCAAGTCTCTGAGAATGGCAGTGGGCCAAAAGTTAACCAATCCTGGAATACTAACTGGAACTAACTCTGATTTCTTGCTGTGCCTGATAATATGTCACTTTATTTCATAAGTAATTTTCAGTTATGAAATCATCCTGATAAATAATAATAAAGCAAAGCCTTAAAGTCATACATTATTGTAGTTCCACATCTGCTTACTTATCTTAAGGTACTGGCTGATGTTTTCCGGGATCTCTATGGTATTGACTTCAGTAGTTAAGGGTGAATAAGCAATAATTTTCACGAGGTTGAGGATGGAGGACCAGGGCCAACCCTCACAAACATAAGATGCCAATACAGACCTGAAGAAACCAGTTTGCTTTTGTGGGAAAATGCAAGATACCTTGGTCTAAATATGCACGCCAAAGATAAATTCTGCTGAGTTTATAGTTATGTGTTTGGGCCTCTTTGGAAGTGTATAAAAATTGAGTTTGACATAAAAAGGTGGTTTGGTTTCTGTGACTTCATTTTCTTTAAGTTGTCAGGCTTAACAAATCAATTCATTCACGTAAAAGCCTGTTTCTAACCCTTCAAAGCTTTGGTCCTCACCCATTCCGACTGATTTTGTTTCCTGTGAATGATGCTTGGCTTATGGTTCCACCATGATCTTTGGTTCTAATGTGCTCAGGGCTTCTTCACCACTTTCCCCTCCACAGTGTGAAACTCCCTCTGTCAATACGAAAGGCTTCCTAAAAAAAATCCTACCTATTTTGGTCCACTCGAACCACCTCCTCTGGCACAGACCCCTCTGAACAACAGATTTGCTCTAGCTTTATGCAGATCCTGGACAGGATCCACCAGAAACCCTTCTTACACAGCCAGAGAAAAAACAAAGCCATTGAAAAAAGCCTATTCTTTCCATTTACCAGCACTCAACATGTACTTGGTTTTTGAACATGTAATTGCAGAAAGTAATTATCAACTTCGCTTTTGCAGGGATCATTCAATCATCTTAAAGTATATATTGCAAAATTATAAAGGAATGATTAAAACCACATTAATTCACACTAACATACATTTAGAAGATATTCACATGCCAAATAATAAAAAATGGGTATCATACATTAAAAGTAAATAGTGACAGTGTTTCTCTTCCTAAAATATGATATATTAGGACACGTTCCTTAAAATGTGCTTAGATATTAATGGGACAAAACATTGTGTTATAAATATTTTCATAAACAAGATCTGGCTTTTCAGGATAACCTCTGTAGTTCTTCCTTAAGGACGAAAGAACACTCAGGTAAAGTGGATGAAAATGTCTTTCCTAACCCTCTGGGTTTCCGGAAGCTGTGGACTGAATTGAAAAGCCATGAGGGCCTCATCATTCTCATCACTGCTGGAATCCTAATGCTTCTCAAAATGTCTGACATATAATGGGTGTGCTGCTCTTTAAATATGTATTTTTAACAAAAATAAATTGCTTCAGATTTGTATCGGTCAGTCGAAAGCACTGGAGCAAATTGTAGGGATTGTTACCTAGTGAACATGCTATGTTCCCAGAAGACTACGTAAGAGACCAGTCACTGGTTTCCACCACAGACTCTTAGTGTCAAAGGGCACGAAGTAGTCTTCTCCACTGATCTCTCACTCACTGGGTGCTTATTACAGTCAGTCATTTGTCTGAGGCATTCTTTCAGAAGAAAGACTGAAAAAAGTCTCTTCCATCTTCTGTGTGACCAGACTTGCAGACCCAGAACAGTAGTTGTTGCTTCTGCCTGTGAACAGTTCCAAATGTTTTATGATATTGCTTCTTCATCCCCTGCTGTCTTGATATCTGATCCTCCCATCATTCTCTGGCACACAGTGCTTTCCTCTAAAATGTGGTGTCAAGGAACTGAACTCAATACTCCTCGTGTACCCTTGCTATCCCAATTTTTAAAAGAAAATATTAACCTTAAAGAAACGTTGAAGGAATACTCCATTGAATATTCCATACTGTTCACATGAATTCACAAATTGTTAATATATTGCCACATTTGCTCTATTTCCCTCCATATATGTATATGATTTTTTTACCTGAAACTTTGGTATTGAGTTGCTGACATTATAGCACTTTGCCCCTAAATGCATGAGCATATGTTTCTGTAATGACTCACGTAACCACAATACCATCCACACATCCAACAATTATTTAACACAGTAATGATAACATATAGTCAAATTCAAATACTCCCAGTTGTCCCCCAATCATTCTTTATAGGTGTTTCTTTCTTTTTATCTGCCTGATTCAGGATCCAGTCAAGGGTTATGCTTTGCATTTGGAGTTTATGTCTCTTTAATCTTTTTAAAGTCCCCTCACCTGTCCTTTTCTTTGATCACAATGACATTTTTGGAGAATTCTGTTTGTTGTCTTACAGAATGTTCCACAGTCTGGGTTGGCCTGTTTGATTTTTTTATTAGTAGATTCTGGTTAAACATTTTAAAAAGAATGCTACATAGGTAATGCGTCATATCACTCTATCACATTAAGGCGTGCATGGCATCCGTTTGTCCTATTATAGGTGGCAAATGTCTTGATCTAAAGATGGTGTTTCCAGACTCTCCATTATAAAGGTCAGTCTTCTGCTTTGTAATTAATCCACAAATTGTAGGGTTCATCAACAATTTACACCTATGGTTGGTTTTAGTGTCCATTGCTGATCTTGTTTTCATCAGTTACGACATTGGCCGTTGCAACATTTCTAATTTTATTCCTTTAATCTTTATTGGATCACATTCTTCTAGAAAGAAGAGCCTTGATTTTCCTGATCTCCTTTGATCTGGATATCACACTCTCAGTAATGCAGCCTAAGATCGCAGTAAGTTGTTTTTCACAGTCAGGTCACAGAGTTCACTCATTCAGAGAACAAACTGTAGTTCCCCTTGAACAGGTAGGATTTTAAATTATTCATGGTATATCAGAGCATTAAAGTACAAGAATTAATTAGAAGTGTTCATATAACTCATAAGGGACGTTACTATTTCTTTAGCATCTTGACATTTAGTTTTTATGTTTACAAAGCTCTCTACTGATGATGTATTTTTCCGGCCCCTTCCTGTACTTTCTACTGCGGGCTTATCTGCCTTCCGTCACTGGCCTGCAATGCTTAACAATAAAAATGATCACATAATATTTAGGAAACTATTATAATTCTACCCTTAGCTACAAAGTCGTCTGCTAATGAATTTTCTCCACATTACTACTGTGCATTAACATATCAGGCATAAATGTTTTTTATTGCATGCTAAAATTAAGTGAGAATTATAAACATTAAATTTGGGAATTAGATGAGTACCCTTGAGATGCTGTTAATATTTAAGCATATTAATTAGTCAGAAAATGGGCTAAATAGCTTAAAATTAGGATCATTTGGTCCACTTGTTTTGTTTCCCAAAGTGTGCAACACCGACTAGAGAAACTAAAAATCACTTTTTTTTCCCCAGGAACATGCTGATTGGTTTTTTGTTTGGTTTGGTTCATAAAATACATGAATTCCTGGGTTGCTGTTTCTCTCCCGAGTATCATCATCCCTCAGACAAGCTTACCGAAGAAACAGATGCGGCTTCTCTCCCCGTGAGGGCTGTCCGAGCTTGCTGCAGTTACACATCCTTCTCCGCTGTGCCTTTGTAACTGCAATCTGGCATGGCCTCTTCATTTATCAAATAGAAAAAGCAGAAAAATTGTGAGTCATTTCTCTCATTATAATCTGACTACACAGATTCAGCATGAACAAGACAGATGCTAATTTGTGCATAAAACACATGTCATTTGACAAGAAAATTTACGTAAGTTGTGGTTGAAAAAGACAACAGGGGTTTATATGGGAAGTTGCCAGTGAGAGACACCAGCTCCTGCTTTACCACAACAATGGTGATTTCTAGACACAGAATGTCAGTAAAAGCACCCAAACCAAATGCTCCCCATGGAGCCCGTGTCGTGACGCCGGGCCCTTCTCTAACCAGTGGAGAGTCCAAGCCAATTGAGGGAGGTAGTGTGATGGACAGAAAACAGTATGGGCTACTGTAGTCCCAAGGTCTAGCACCATTTCTTCTGCAAAAGTCCCAATGTGACCTTCAGCAATTCCCTTCACATCTTGAGGCCTCTGTTTTCTCATTTTTAAATTCAAGCTCGGGTGGTTATATGCTGGCTTGTGTACCTTTTAGCTATAATATTTGATATACGGATTCTATTTTTTGAGTTATATAGAATGAGTTCGTGATCTAAGTGTCAATAAACTGATATAAATTTAGAGTCAAATAACCCTCATGGCAGGTGGATTTTCCCCAAATCCCATTACAACCTCGAAAATTTGTTATTAAATACAACTTTCTTCCTGACAACCTTAGGCGTACTTATGTGCCATAAATTCAAGACTCGGTCCACAGAACAAGGGTGATGCCTACCCAGAATGATAGCAAAGCTGGGGTCTAGAAGAGAGTCAGATTAAAGCCTAAAGCTGGGGAAGGGTTTGTGATGATGGATGCATTTCTCCTGTCTAACCTGTGATAAAATCCTACTCCTCTTCCAGTGCTGGTCAAAACGCTACTCACCCCATAAAACCTTCTCGATCGCCCCTTCCTCATTCTGTTTTCTACCATTTTGTTCTTTGTACCTTTGATGTGGTCTTCTATTGAAATGAGCTGTTTGCATGTTAATCCTTCCCGCTGTTTTATAAATTTCAGGAGCCCTCAGGAGCTTCCCTTTCACTTTTGTGTCCATTCTTCTTCCCTTGATCTTCTCTTACTCTTTTCCACTCCCATTCCCAGACCACATGGTCTACATATAGTACACATCGAACGTTTAGTTTTCAAATTGGACGTTATTTCAATTGATAAATGTGAATGCAAATGATACATAACATCAGAATCATTACATTTGAACAGTTTCTTGTTGAAATGATCGAACTGGCCAGTGGTCTCGGTGTTCTGTGCATGCCACCTCTGAGTATTACCTTCATTACTCGAAGTAAATGTCTCACACGAATTATAAGAATCAACTCCTCTTTGCTGCAATTACTATTGATTAATAATTACTGATAGGTATTCGTCCACTCTCTGTTCTCATTATGATCGTCGACAGTTAAGTACCCATCAATCTCTGGCAGACAAATTGTGAGATTTACATGACTCCATGCCTCCTTAATCAGGGACCATGTCTTGTTCACCTCTGTGCCTCTGGTTCCAGGCACAGCATCTGACACTAAGTGTGAGCTCTTTCCATGCTCACTGAATGGAACAATCCTGACCTTATGGCCAAGGTTAGGGTTGGGTGGGGAACTGTATAGAAAAAAAATAATTTTTTTTTCTCAGATGAATTAAAAAAAGAAAACACTTTCAAAACAGCAGAGAAGTGGTTGTAGCTCTTTATGAACATAATATTTATAATATTTTCAGAGGGACTGACTAGTCTCTAACCACTCTCAATTCAACAATGTATTATCTTTTGTTTTTTCTTTTTGCAATGCATTACTTTTTCATCAGCTCACATCAGGTGGGTGTGAGACAGAGTGGGGTACAAGGGGAACCATACTAACATTGTGTGTTATATAATCTGTTTAACTATCTCATTTTCAGATTTGTCTGGGGTGTTCACAAAAAATAAGTTTGTAATTATTCTTTCTCCACTCTAGCTTGTGATTTTTTAATTTAATGATCTGATAAAAGTTTGTTAGGAATTTCTTTCTGTAAATAGTTTCCAGTTTATAACATTCATTCTTAAGAGTTCTTACTAGATACTAATAATGGAAGTAAGGAAGTTGATCTGTTTTCAACTACAGGAAGAAAATGAGAGTATCCCAAGTCGCCCGAATGAAATGTGAACAAACCTTTGTTGCTGGAGTTAAGAGTTTGGGTAACGAAAGAAACAATAAATGCTGGTTAGTATTTATTTCCTGCCAGTCCTCTAGATCCAAGGCCAGTGTGTGTGGGATGTTTATCTGTCCAGCGGAGTTTCTACCACGCTCTTGGTTTTCCACAAAATGAGCATCAGTCATACTATCCTTCTAAATAAGGCTGAAGGTATAGGAGGCCTCCCTCAGGCACGTGTGAGGGGGCCTGTGGGAAACCAGAGTCTGCACTGCTGGCTGCACATCGGTCAAAAGCCTAGTATAGAGCAAGGATGCCTGTGGTGATTTTGAAGATATCCAGTGCATTCATTGCTCAGTTTTGTATTGTGTAATCTACACAGAAGAATATATAGAATTTTATATCCTTTATAGTCTAGATGATAAGAATATAGAAAAATATTTCCCCTAAATGCTCTAAGAATAAAGAGGGTTTTGGTTTCAGGTAATGGAGGAAATGCTGTATGTCATGTGCTTCTCTTGAACATTCTTAACACGCTTTAGCAAACCAAGAACCTTTGAGAAGTCAGCTTTGTAATCCCGGCATTTCCTAAACGTATCTACTATTCTGCATTCTCCTTCTTCTTCCTCCTTTTTTTTTTGGCAGAACATCCACACCTAACACATTTTAACCTCTGATGCATTCTTCGGGAAAACTCTAGACAAGTCAGAACTGTTTTGAAATGAAGTCAGCAGCAGAAAGCTCTAGCATCATTTAGAATGTGAAGCCCTGGTGGCTTGCTCTCACGTAGTTGCTTTTTGGTGCTATGTCCTCATAAAATTCTCATGAAAGCTCTCTCTGTAATTGTTACAGGAATGTCGTTTGAGGATATTTTCCAGCCCAATGCTCATTGCCTTCCCTGTGAAGTTCCATATGAAAATGTTCTTAAGCATATTTTCTGTTAATTACCAGGGAGATTTGCTTCTCCCAAAGAACTGATACTTTTATCTCATAGACAATGAACATTATCTGCAACACTATCTCCAATTACTAAGGCATTAGTAAATGTATCATTTCAGGTAAGGAGATGCCAGGAGATAGTTTGGTTTAGAGTATGATTAATTCAGCAGCTCAGTGACATCCATAGCAATGTGACCTCATTTTTTTTTCTCAGCTCTGCCACCTCCAATCCCAAACTTGTTATCAGATGAGCCTTGCTTCTGGTTCTCAGATGGTCATAGCAGCACCAGGAGTCAAATCCTTACCCGGTAACATTCAGAAGAATAAAACATGCCAAACTCTCTCCACGTATTTTTGTTAATTTCGAAGAAACATCCCCTTGGTACCCCCTACCAGGTCATTGGCCCAAACCAGGTTAGGCGCACAGTTAGAACAACTACTAGCAGAAATCTGCTAGCAGGGAGAATGAGATTGCCTGAATGGTTTAGACTAATCAGACTTTACTTCCAAGCTACATGGGTAACTGAATAAAAGAGGGTTTTGGTAATGAGGAGAGAGGATTAGATCTCGAGTAGGAACCGACAGTGTCTATTAGAAACACAAAGAGTATCTTCTTTTCATTCGAAAATGGATAGCATAAAATTACATTTTGTAAATTATGCATGTATCTTCATGACCTTTCTGTATTTGTTCCCCCCCCTTAGTCTTGCTATTAATTTAAATTTATTTTCCTTGCTCATTATTTTTTGCATACCATCTTTCGCATGTGCTTCTGATGTTCCATACTTTGTGCATTTTTCAAAGGATGCATAATTTTTGAAAACTACAGCTAACATATCAGGCTGAAACTAAGCAATAGAAGGTAACTAGGTAACTGCTTGGGGTCTGGGTAGGCAAGATTCATTGGCATTCCAGCAGAATAGCTATAACTTGTCAGTTCAAAGTGACTTTGAGTCAAGTCTTTAAAAACATGGCTGTAGTAACAGACTTCCCAAGCATGTTAACACTGAATATTCTCATATAATTAACATTTCTAATTTATGGACAAGCAGTGGTGGCACTTATTGTCACAGGTAGAATTTAATTAGCCAAGACAAACAAATTGGGTTTCACGCTTCCATCAGTATACTGGAATTGCAGAGGCTGATCTAGAAATTTCAAACCATTGAAAATGCCATTCGACCTGTCAAGGAAATGAACTTTCCCAGCTGTTCTGAAAAGTTCTAATTAGATTAAGACATACTGGTATTATTGATTTATTTGTTACAATGGATGCCATTTGACTACTTTCTTGGCATTCTGGAAAATCCTTCCAAAGCCTCTTTACTCAGAGTACAACTGCATGGCAGGTGAGGTGGACGGTGTCTCAGGACTGGGCGCACACCAATGGGACCACGGGAAGGGAAGATTTACAGGGAGTAATCATATGAGCGTGAAAGACTTACTTTATTCTAGTCGTATGCGGAGCCAATTAGTGTTGCGTTCCCTTTTGTACTACAGAATGCATGGTTAAATGTACTTGGAGGTAATTAGTTTGTGTAGTGGAAATATTGCGGAGAAGAGAGAATTATTGGAAAGGCAAATGCAGACTCGTTTTATAGGGAAATAAATAAATTTATTTTTGCTTTCAACTTATTGGATTTATTCAATTTAATGGGAATTTATTCAGTTTAATGGGAAGACATGCAACCTATAGGAGAGATGGTTGGTAGCAATCTGGACGGAAATGGTTTAATTAAATTATCTATAGGATAATATGTATTACAAAAAGATTTGTCGGTAAAGATATATAATTAATTATAGGGTTATGCAAACTTGGGAGCACCTTGTGTGCTTGATTGCTCAAACTAGAACATATTGAATTCGTACAGTTACTTACAAAGAAAGTAAAAAGACAGAACATGTTGGAATCAACAAGAACCCTGGAGGCACAGACATAATACAAGAGAAAGAGAAAATTTGATGTTTTTGCAGCTGGAAAAGAAAGAAAAGAGGTACATCAGTTAAATAGAATGGGCGATTATTACTGAGTTATTCCTATGAGATGTGTAATGCATGTTTTCTCAGTTTCCCCATGAAATAATTCATCAAAGCTTTGTGAGGTGGCTTGTATTGTATTTCAGGAGTGTGACAAACTTGAGTTCTGCTTTCAATTTATTGGATTTATTCAATTTAAACTTGGAAGAACAACTACTTAAGTGTTTTCATGGTTTACATTTTGTTCTGTAAGTGAATTTATCTTATGTTTGCATTTATTTCGCTTTTGGAAGAAGATATTCCTTTTTTCTTTCTCCATCGCAGAGGTATATAATTATCTTAGGCTCTGCTCTGTTATTTTCTCTCAAGCACCCGTGAAGCAAGCACATCGCCCACCTCACCACAAAGCCAATGCTCCTTCAAAAACAACCTCCTATTTTTGGCCTGGGATAAATGCCCCAGGTATTTTGCATTATGGAAAGTGAGGTGACATGGCAAGGCCTGCTGCTTTGGTATTCCTTCGGTCTTCTAATAACCATGATTTGCCTTGTGATAGCTCCTGCTCTTGGATGACTTCCTCTGGGCTCCTGGGGAACGTCCTCTGGAGTTTCTCTGGGTACTCTTAGAGTGCATGGCTTTAATCTTTGCGGTGCTTCCCTCTCTGTTTTGGATGGCTTGTGCATGCATGTACATTTGCTAAATACTGACTCCCTCTCTTACTGGTTCCAACTTTCCTCCAGGAATTTCACAAAATTTTTACCCATCAGGGTAGTTTCTACTGTCCTCTAATGAACATCTTTTTATTTTTACTTCAATTGGATTTTGGAAGGAAAGAGAAGCACATGTAATATGTTAAGTCCGCCATCTTTAATGAAAGTCACAGGTATCTATTCTTCACGTGTTAAAATGCCCAGTGTGTACATTGGTGCTATGCAGATTTTTTCTTAATAGACTCACAATAGGAAGATAGACTCAGTTTTTCACACATCGTGGTGTCACGCTAAGAGGAAAACATCCATTTGGTCCAGGAAAGCTCTTTCTGGAAATGACCTGAAGTATACCAATTTATTTATCACCCAACTCATAATAATTGCAATTTTGGTTTTAATATTAGCTTAAGGGGTGGGGGACTCTGATTCAATAAACAGCAGCTATTCAACTTTAGTGGTATTGACTCAGGCATTGTGTTTGAATGTGGAAGGCATTGTGAGAGAGGAGTTAGTGGAATATCAGCTGGTGCTGTACTTTGTGCTCCCTGCTACTTTTTATTCTTCTTTTAGAGCTAAGTTAAGCTCTAAATGTTTGACTACAGATGAGTATTGCTAAATGTATACTCAAGCTAATAAATACACTTCGTGAGAAATCGATTTTCAAAATGTAGGAGCCAAAGCAGGCCAGGTGTCAAGGGACAAGTTTTGAGCCTGGAATTAAATGACTTAGGAACAAGTCTTCACACTGTTACTTTTTATGATTTTTTTTTTACAAGCTAGTTTTTGTTCTCCCCACATCCTCCCAGGTCCCTCCTCTGTAAACTGGGGAGAATATTATCATTTCGTTGTTGTTGAGAGTAAATGAGAACATTTTAGTATTCAATAAGTACACAATAAATATAATCTAAATCCACTACTGCTTTTTTACCATTTTTGCTTCCTTGGAATCTTTTGATCCCCATTTTCTCCTCTCTTCTAGACCTGGCTCTCACCCACGTTTTGGGACTGGAATTACTTCCATCTGATATGCTTCCTCTGTCACTTTTGCCCTTGCATTCAGCCCTGTTCATCTTTGTTTTTTGACTTATTTGAAATATTAGATGAATCTTAGAGCAAGCATCTTATATTGTGTGTGTGTGTGTGTGTGTGTGTTTACCATTTTCTGCCCAAATCCCCAAAACGATATTTTTGTCTCTCTTACCTCTCCTCCAACATTTGTCCCAAGGCCGAGCTGCGGATGCTGGGTAATAGAACATGCTAGATGGCAGAGGCTTCACATTTCTCTCTTTCTGGTAGGCCATCACCTAACAGGTCAATTGTAGGTATTTAATTGGTAAAATAAAATAACTAGGAAAGGTAGGAAATGTGTAAGTTATAAATTCTACTAAAAAGATAATCATAAAATCAAGTTATTTAAAAAGAAGTATATTGTTAATATTTTTACTTTTTATATTTACTGTATTATAAAATTTTTAAATTATTGTAGATGTATACCAACTTTTCTTTAGGTGTTATTTTAAGACTATTTTTAGGCATTAATAGTGCCAAAATGAGAGTACTAATGATACATGAGAGTAATAATAATAAAAGGGAGTCATAATAATTAAAGGGAGTATTAGAGAAACAGCAGATTTGAGGTCAGATTTTGTGCATTGCACTCAGTCTGAGCAAACACCATTTCCCTCTCAACCCCAGCCCTCCCTTTTGCACATGTACATGCACACTCAGGTACAAAAATTAATAATTTTATGATATCTAAGTGATGTAGTCAAAGGTTTGTGTGATCTACTAGTATAAGGGTCAGAAAGTAACATCTAATGCAAAATTGGGTTATAACACTCTCACTGTCATTCGACAGGGTCAAGAAAAATTCATGTAAGATTCTATTGACTTCAGCATTGCTAGTCACCCAAAGAAATGAGCTTCTCCTTGATCCTTGCTTAAGCTCCTTGACTTCTTACACAGTTAGTAGCAAAGATTCCAACAGAGAGATGTTTCGAAAGTACAATTATTAGATATGTAAACATTCTGTGTTGTAAGTGACTTGCAGCCAGCATCCATTCACCTTTCTCTAAGGTGAATTTCCTCTGGCGGGATAACTTATTCTCTGCACTGTTCGTGATCTAACTCTCCTCCTGGCTCTGAGGCTGAGAGTGACATCTATCCCTACACATCACCTGGCCACAGTGATTAGCTGAGGGAGAAACAGTCACATGACCCTGTGAGACACCGTCTGCATAATGTGCCTTCCTTTGGAGAGGGATGCCATTTTCTGCTGGGTTTAAATAAACATGGAGAGATGCAGGCCCAGACTTCTGATGGCTGTGCTAATTTCGTAATGTAGGAGTAAAGCCAAACCAGAGGACAGAAGACGTGCGAGATGGACCCTTTTGCCATTTTGTGCGCCCTGGTGCCTAGCTGTGCCTGGATCTTTCAGTTATACAAGCTCCTACGACCCCCCTAAACTCCCTTTTGTGCTTAACAAAATCGGATTGGATATTTTACCCCTGAGGGGGAAAAGTTTTGCCACCCAAAAATGTGCCTCTTGGGACATTGATTTTAGTTTGCTTATTAAGAAACATAAGACTCTGGAAGAAACTTTGACCCTCCTCCTTACTTGCTTAAGGAACTCAGATAGAAAAACTTGCTTAAAGTTAAGAAACATCACCTTAGAATCACCTTGAAAAAAAAAGGAGAAGCCTTTTTGTTGAACTTCCTTCTATGTCCCACTGTTTCTCAGCGGCCCAGCAAGAATTTGCTTATCATGTTTGCTGTTTCTCATTTTATGCAAATTTCCTACTTTCTCTTTGAAATCCCAGGCCACTGTCCCCCTTGTTTTTTGTCCAAAATGGCATATAAACCTCACTGTCCAATGTGTCTTTGGGTCTCATGTTCTTGTGGCATCCCCGCATGTGTATCTGTATTAAATGTTGTACATTTCCTCTTGTTGATCTCTCTCATGTTAATTGGATTGTTAGCCCAGTTAGAATAATTTAGGAGGTGGTAGGAACATTTTGTTTTTCACCCCCCACCCCACTACTACAACCAAAAGTGTTTTCATTGATACTTGTGCCCCTCTAACTTTCGTGGGCATCACCAGTTGTGCATAGCCAATGGGGCAATACTACTGAATCCTATGCCAGAGCTAGGTCTACTGGCTGAAAATTTAATTTGCTTTCAAAATGTAGTGATGCGCTTTTATAAAAATGGACTCCAAGCATTATTTCCCCAAACCTAGGCAAAGCTTTAAGGAAAATACAATGAATCGGACATTAGGAAGGTCTAACTTTCTGAGCATTTCCCGTGTTAATCCGGTCCCTCCTTCATTAGTATTCAGTAATCACTTAGCCCTCTCCTAGTTCACCTTTCCTAAATTTAGATCTTGCATTATAATCTCCATTTTTAGATACAAAAGAACAGAAAATGTCCTTGTTTATTTAAATTCTCACTTGAGGATATGTTTTATTAATTTTAGAGAGAAGAATGGGGGGAGAGAGAGAGAGAATACATTGACAAGAGACAGAAAAACATTGATCCTTTGCCTCCTGCCTCCTGATCAGGGATCAAATCTGCAACCTTTTGCTATACGAGATGATGCTCCAAGCAGTTGAGCCCCCCCGACCAGGGATAAAAGATTAGTAATTAGTTTACTAAATTGATTACTCAGTTACCATCCCAGCAAACTGAGATTATTTTCCCCCTGGGTTTTTACCTGGCATGAGGTCTACAACTGTGGACGCCTGAGAAAATTCTCCCCATTCACTAAGACAACTATGATGGTTGATTTTGTCTTCTTAGAACACTCTAGATTTGGGCCACATTTAGATGCAGCTGGATTAATATTTAGATGAGTACCTTGAGAGCCACAAGTTAAAAACTCTCTATAAGCAAACATTTTTTTGATTCTGAAAAATGGCATGTAATATTGCTCATACAAATTAGCAAGCTCTTTAAGAGAAAAACAGTGAATTTTTATTCTGTTGCAGTAATTGTGAGCAAATTGCTTCTAAAGTTTTGCAGCTACAGCTTGAATATAAAGAATATTAATAATGTTTGAGTCAATTTGCAACATCATGGAAAATCATCATTTCGAGATCCTCTGATTTTTTAAAAAGATGAGAGATTTATTTCTGTAAAGCCTGGTGACAACATGCAGCTGTCATTATGTGCTCAAAACAAAGGAAGACACTCTATTTGTGTGAACCTGGGAAGCAGCACCTACGCACAAGTTAAGGCAGGTCCCGCCCGAAGGGCAGCATGACACAAGCCAGGGTGTTTCTTGTGAATAACACAGCAGGTGCTGCAAAGAGTGGGCAGTCCAGTTAGAAGACTCCTGAGCTGTGTCTTTGTGTTCAGGGCCCAGAGGGGCATACTTGGCCGCTTATGCTCCTGCAAGCAGTTGTGGCTTAGTTCATTATTTTACAGATCAGTATATCCATCTCTTTTTCCCTAGAAAAATGATTCTTAAGATTAAATGACGAGGTCTTAGAGAGGCTTTTTAATTACTTATTTTTCCCCTAGCTTCAAGCGTCACTGTTGAAGGAGAGACTCCGTGTCATTATGACATGTGGGAGCCACTGTCACTCTCATGTCATAGCCAACAGGTCAGCATTTCGTATCCAAGGCCAAACAAACAGACCGGTGAATTCAAGTACACAAAATGATGCAGGATTTAAGCGAAATAAAAACTACATGTTTAATGTCTTATATACATAAAGTACATACATAGAATTCCAAAGAAAGCCAATTATATGGGGATGCAGACATCAAAAAAAAAACAAATTTATAATATGCATATAAATTCTATTAAAACATCAAATAATAAGATCTATAGTGGGTCTTGTAGCTACCTTAGTTTCCAAGTAGCAGTGAGCATTGAACAATGTTTGCAACCATTGTAAAGTGGCCGAGACTCACGTACTGCTACCACTAATGTGGGGGAAATGAAGGAAATGGGAATTTCATTTTGAAGTTTGTGTGTGTGTGCGCATGTGTGGGTGTGGACAATGTCGGCAGAAGCCTTGCTTCTAGGTAAATTGGTTTGGGAAATGCAAACTACCCTCTTTCAACCCGTGGCTATCTAAATGGATTTTGAGAGATGTTCTTATACTTTGCAATTTCTTCCACTTTACTTCCTTTGTTATTCATTGTCTGTTTCCTCTAAGCTGTTAAGCAGTAAAGAAAAAGAAAAAAAATACCTCAGACCTTGTAGAAACCTGAGAGATTACTTCTGGACTCTTCTCAAAGCCCTGCTCTCTGTCCAGAGTGTCAGCGGGGTAAACAGGGCAGAGTCAGCCTCAGAGAGAAGAGGCTTTGAGAAAGGATGGCGAAACAAATGGAATGCCTGGAATCTGCAGCAGGGGAGGCAGGGAAATTTGGGAAACTGGTCCTGAGGGACAAACAGAGGGAAGACCTAAGGACGTTCATTGACAACAATTTAGAATGTAGTTATGATTTTTTAATGATAGCAATCATCAAGCACATGTATATTATCTATTATAAAAACACAGTGTATGCTAGTGAATATGTATTGTGTCTATTTGTGTGTCAATACTTGTTTGATCTAAAAAACACTATTATGAGTACTGTCACTCCCATTTTAGAGATGAGGAAACTGAGGCGCCAGATGTTAAATGCTTGCCGAAGGTCACACAGTTTGTAAGCAGCAGAGCCAGACTTCACAGGGAAAGCTCATTGCCTAACTCTCCCCCCACCCCGCCATGGGCAGGGCTGACCCCGTGTTGTTAGGGTATCCAAAATGTTTACATGGAACTTCCAAAATGTCCTGAAATACATTTTTTAGCCTGCTGGTTTTTCACTGGCAGATAATTATTTTATGCTATCATGCACTTAAAACAAGATGCTTCATAGTTGAACTTTTTCTGAAGTTACCAAGTGTGTGGATTTCTCCCTTGGCTAATTCACATGCCTCTTAACTCTAAGTGTTTCCAGCACAAAGTGAGAATATTTCTGTAGCTATCCATGGGTTTCTTCAAATTACCTGCTCAGCCTCACTTAGGGTTGGATATGTGAGCTAGCAGTGCATGAAGCAGTTCATTAGAGAAAAGAATTGGATTTGATTAACTTCTTCTGTATACTGATTGACTAAGACAGTCCATTTTGCTAACATTTATATTACAGTAAGGTTTAATTAGGGATTATTTTGCCATGAGGCAAACTAGACTGACATAAAACAGAGAGTAAAAATTTCCAGTGTCACATAAATACCTATTTCTAATTTTCTGCTAATAGCTTTTCTATTTTATTTCCGGCTTGAGGCACACATTTTTATAAGTACACACAATTGTTCTCCTGAAAAAAAAATACAGCACTGTTAATAAAGACAAGAAATAGACCATAAAGAACACAGAGTCCATACCCCATATGACAACTTCTATATGTACACATCTATTTTACTCTATTGACTTGATGTTAATGGTCAAGTCAGTCAAAAAGTAGATAAACCAGGGTGCCATCTGACAAGGCGGATCTGGAAGAGTGAATTTGCTCTTGAGTATCAGGGGAGTGTGGAATGCAGGCAGCTTTTTCAACTGCAGGACACCAGCCTAATATATTCTGTCACCAGACCTGCTTCTTCTGTTTTCTTTTTTTCCAAATGCCTCCCTATTGGTTTGCTTCTTAAAGTGATTAAAGGATTATAGAGACTGCTTCAAAACTAGTCAGGCTCATCCAAGATACTTCCTAGAGAATGAATTGTTAGCTTGAAAGGAAAAGGGAGATGCTGAAGGAGATATTTATACTCAGGGGCAAAAGTCCCCATTTTAATTGTGTCCAAGTTCATATTTGGTAATTGCTGTTCCTGTCAATTTCTGACACAGAGAGATGTGGACAGCCACGCCAGCCAGACCAGCACTGAAGGCGAAGCATGCACACATTCAACTCAGGTCCAAACCCTGTTCTATCTTCCTGACCTACCTTGGGGGCTTGACAGTGCGGGATATAAAATAATTAGCAAGAATATTAACTTCTAAAGCTGAAGTTTTCATTTTTAATTCAAATCTTGTCCTTATTTGATCAGCAAGACCTCCAATAAAAATGATTTCCTGGTTTGTATCAGTACAATAAGGCAGTGAAGGAGAGTGAATAGGTTCAGTCCATCATTCTAATTAGCATCCGGGTTTATAGCTTCAGCAATAAAAATTCTGGCGTGATATACAGAACAAGGAGCTAAGTACTCAGTCTTGTTCAAATGAGTAAGTGTATGTTTTTCACTATTTTCTTTTAAGGGTGAATTTTTGTGTTAGTATCTTTCGAGCACATCCTATGAAAACTCAGTCATGGAACACTGATATTTTAAAATTTTTTTCAGTCTTTTTTATTGTCCAACAAATAATAGTTTGTTCTAGAATAAATTCACTAAATCAATAAAATCAAAATAAAGAGAAAAAATGCCTGCAATGCTTTCTCCTGCCTGCACTACACCTAGCTAAATGCTGTAAACATTTGGGCCTATAACCTCCCACACATACATGCAGGTATATAATGTTTCCAGATATATTTTTGATGAAAATAGTAAATATCCTCATTCTGGAAACACATTTGAAAAGTTGCATCTTTTAGATTTCACCTCAAATAAATTTTCTGCTTTCCTTCTCATTCTTTCCTAATCTCTCATTACTGTATTTAAATTTGCATCTAGCAAATGTACAATTAAGCTTATGTTTATTAACTGTTTAATTGCTAATTAAATCTTTTTCTTTTTTGATAATGAGATATTTCAATTTCCTCTTAACTTACCTGAGTTCAAATTAATATATTTAAATATATACATTGAAGGTTAACAACAAATTCAGAGATAAATTAGGCGCTGAGAGCAATAACAAAGGGTAAGAATTGATCACTGTCTTTCAGGTGATTCCAGCATACTCAGGGATACAAGCCAAACACAAACAAATGGATGGAAGGACAATGCTGCAACAGAGGAGAGAGAAGGGACCAACACTTGTAATTAAAGACACCTCTGGGAAGGCTTCGGGGGCTGGCAGGAGGCTGCTCATACTGAGAGGTTAGAACTGCAGGAAGGAAGGGGTAACTGTTCCAGGTCGGGAAAGCAGCATAAGCAAAATCATGGAGCTGATAATGAGCTTGGCGAAGCAGGCCTTCATGAAGTGGAGAATGGACAGAGGGCAAAAGTGATTGTTAAGTTTGATGGTGGAAGTTACAAAAAAATACAATCCTTATCAGTCTACAACATTGTGACCTGAACTCATATTTTGTCCACTCGCTTGATATTATCTTGGTATATTGAAAGCTTTATCAAATGTCATCTTTATCTCCACTAACTGTTTAGCTCTCCAGCAAACCTTGAAGTGCCTGCTGAAGTCCCACGGAGCTTTCGGATTACATGTGTCCCACACTGTGCTCATGGCATTCTTTCCATTGAACTCCCCAGATTTTCTCCAGGGAAGCTATTAATAAAACAAAACAACTGGAAGTTGGCTCAGTAAGGGAGAACATGACCTCGACAGTCACAGCAGTGTCTCAGAAGAGGAATGCTTACAGAATTTGACTACAGAAAGCAGTTTAAGAGTGGTCCCTTACATTGGAGCTAATTGGGACTGCACACATCTCCTAAAGAAAGTCTTCATGATAAGCAAACTTTTGTTTGGTAAGAGGGCTGTTTGCTCAGGTGAACAGCAGACTCTTATCTTTCATAACTTTATCTGTAGGAATTCCCTCAAACAATTGGTGGAATTATTTCTTGGCTAGCACTCTTATCTTTGGAAGTTTTCCGGAAGAAAGAACTATGTCGTGTTGACATAGGTGGTCTACAGACTTATCTCAGTCATGAGGACACAGATGCTCTCGGTTCTCACCTCCCTTAACCAGGTCCTGCTAAGAGATGTTTCCTGCCTGAGTCACTGGTAACACCCCTCACCTCACGCTCTCCCGGGGCAAGAACTTGGCTTATTTTCACTTGCCCATCCTCTAATGCAGGCTCTCACCTTCCTCTCTCATACTTTGCAATTGCTTTCCAAATGCTCTTTCTTTCACTCAAAGGTTAGAGTTTTATTTCTGAAATAAATAGCCAAGTATGTAACTTCTCTCCTAAGAGAATTTCAATACTTTCACAGCGTACACACACCTGGCTTCATCATGTGTACACCATTAGTGTATACAATTTTTATTTGTCAATTATATCTCAGTAAACTGGCGGGGATGGGGGGACGGGGGAGTTTCCCAATACTAAAGAATAAAATGTGAACTTAAAGGCTCTAATTTCAAGACCCTCCCTGAGTTGGTCCCAACCTCTTAATACTCTTCACACGACCTTTGTATGTGTATGTGTATAATTTCCTTAAGTCGGCATAGAAAATTCAGGCTTTTGTTCTACCTAATACATACTTTCTCCTTTCTCTACTCAAAGGCCAATATTCTGGTCCATGTTTTTTCTGTGATGTTTCCTCTCTGTTTACTTCTGACTTCTTTACATTCCTCTCTGCCTTCCTTCTAGTTTCCTCATTTTCCAGTTGTTGTGATTAGTGTCCTGGGGGTGTGCTTTGGCTTACCACAGTTTGTATTTTCTGTTTTCTCCCCAGAGGATCTCAGCTATTTTGATGCATCTGCTTCCTTGTATTCGATGGCTCTTTATTCCACATCCTTCTTCCTTAACTCTCCTCTAGCTCCATATGCAGTCACTGGTGTTACACATATTTCCTTTGGATTCATATGGGTATCTCAGAATTAACATGCCAAAAGTGAAACACATTCCTTCTTTTATAGTCCTTGTCACAGTATCATCACCCAAAGAGCAGATCTGAGTGTCATCATCCTCACTCCTCAGGTTTCATCACTCACCTTTACCTTGCCAGTTTTACTTCTTTAGAATTTCTTAGATCTTTCCCTTCATCTCCATCCCTTTCCATTTGCCCTAGTTAACACCTTATCATCATCTCTTGCCTGAGATTTCGTGATGACTCCTAACTGTTCTTCCTGATGCCTTGCTATTTCCAAATAAAATTTCTATTGAGTTACCAGTGTTTCTGAAATGCAAAATAGCTATCTCTTAAAACCCTTTAAGGTTCCTAAGAGCCTGCAGAATAAAGCTCAAACTTCTTAACATGCAATATAAAATCTTCTGCTAAACCCAGTCCCTCTGAATTTATCCTACCTTTTCTGTCTTGTGCTTTACATCTCAGCAATTATGATTTTTTATTTTTTTGCCTTTCAGATTGTGTTTGATGTTTCCTTTGCCTGGAGTTTACATATTTCCTAATTCTCTTGAAAAATCCTGTTTTTATGTAAGATCCCACTGAGCATCTTTCTGAGGGATCCTTCCCCTCAGATAAAATTGTTTACATTCTGTATTTTCATAGCACCAGTAATATATTATTAAATATACTGTAGGCCACCCTTTGGTGAATTATTCAAGACTTGGACCATGTCTTGATATGTTTTTTTAGTTAATCTTCACAAACTTACAACAAAGTAGTTACTTTAATTATTATAATCACTTCACATGTGGAATTTTAAGTTTTTTGGGAGTTTAGAAATGTTTCAAGTTTATATAGCTAGCAAGTGACAAAGCCTAAACTTGAACCCAAATCTGCTTGACTTTTAACTACTGTGCTCTAATGAGATGATGCTTAGTAGGATCAGCGTCTGCACATTGTAGATACTCAATACATGTAATTTATTATTAACAAACTATATTTTAATTAGTCATTTTTAACTTCTAGTACATAGTCTATTACAAGTGCTCAATAAATACTTGCTTTGTTAACCTAAAAATTTTTTTAAAAGCCTTTCAAAATGATAGACATCAAGAATTTATCGAGATCAGTAAGAATAGCTATTCAGGGAGCACTGATTCAAGCAGAAGTCCAAATATATTCCAGTTGGGAAACAAAGGCAATGGATATTTAAGAGAAAGGGCAAGGGAGCAAGTACAGCAACAGAAGGAAGGAATCTCTACTGGTACTAATAACATAACATGATGATGTTAATTCTAAACAATATCTTTAATTTCCAGTCCAGTAATCATCAGTCCGATAGTCCAGATGACTACTTTCTTGTTACCTTTGCAAACAGTTCCTTTGCAGGTCACTAGTTGAGCCCAAAGGTTATTTTGCCCTGTGTTTGGCCTTCAAAAGTTTGAAGTACTTGATGGGAGAGGCATGCGCCTCTGACATGGTAGCTCTGGCTTCATTTTAAAGTGGCTCCATTTATATTATTGTTTACGGTTTCTTTGAAATAAAAGATAGCTCTTGACTTATCCTCTGAGTTGAATAAATAATTTTTTGACCGTGCTCCAAAAGTACTCTGTTTTAACCTGCACAGCACTAATTTGTGTTGTATCACTGTGAGTTGTTTAAATGTTTGTTCTTCATGGAGTCATAGACGAGGTCAGAGTAGGTATGTCCTTCTGATTATTTGTCCACATACCTTCCCTGTGCTCTTTGCAAATAGAGGTGTTAAAAAAAAATCTTAGTAGAATTAGACTATCAAGGTATAATTTACATACATAGAGACATAAAGATTTAAGCGTACAGCAAGTGATATCTACTTCA
>VMDR010007319.1:0-41163 GCA_007922815.1 Macrotus californicus | reverse complement strand
TGCAAATAATTAGCCAATCCTTGAAGTAACATTAAAATTTTCATTCCACAGATCTCTACCACAGACTTCAGTTACTGGCCTATTCCTCTATATTCACTGGGGATGACTATTGTAATTACTTAAATACTGAGTTGGAGATGGCTTTTTATTTTTAACTGTCTTTCCTGCATTTTTTTTTTTAAGCTCTGGGTTCCCTTCATCATCCTGTGGAAGTAGCAGTAGCAGTTCATCAAACACAACAGTGAGTTCTCCTGCTATGCCCTATAGACTCAGCATTGGTGAATCAGTCACCAACCGACGAGATTCCACTGTAACCTGCAGTAGCACCATGAGCTTGGCCAAACTTCTACAAGAGCGAGGCATCTCTGCTAAAGTGTACCACAGCCTAGTTTCAGAGAACTCCCTCCTTTGGCCTCTGCCTAAAGCCCTGGCTATCCCTTCCACACCTCCAAATTCACCATCTCACTCACCTTGCCCTTCTCCTTTGTCCTTTGAGCCTCGAGTACATCTTTCTGAAAATTTTTTGGCCTCCCGACCAGCTGAAACATTCCTCCAGGAGATGTATGGCTTGAGACCTTCCCAGAACCCTCCTGATGTTGGCCAAAGGAAGATGAACTTAGTAGACAGGCTGAAGAGACTGGGGATAGCCAGAGTGATCAAGACCCCTGATGCCCAGGAAAATGGAAAAAGCCAAGAGGCAGAAATTGGTCTTCAGAGACCAGACTCTACTGTTTATTTAAAGTCAGGTAGTAATTTATTGTGTGGATTGAGGAGGAATCAGAGTCTTCCAATCATGATGGGGAGCTTTGGCACCTCAGTTTGCACATCCTCATCCAAAATGGATATCTTGAAGGAGGACCAAGGTTCTGCAGATAACTGACCTCTTATACAAATTAGCACGTGAAAGATAGATTTGCACTGATACAGGTAGTCTGGTCTGATGGAGAGGAAAGGAACGTTGCAGATGGGTTGTGAATGTGGAAAGAGGAAAGTGAAAGGTTGGGAACAATTGGGATGAGGGAGGTCTTAATGAATGAGGTCTAATAAACTGGAAGTGTAAATGAATGGGTCATGGGTATTTGGAGACAGAAAGGGAAAAAAGATTTAATACACTCCTTCAGTTGGGTTTTCTTGTCTTGAAAATAAAAAGTGACCAGAAAATAAATTAAGTAATATTGAAATACACCAGGAATACTTAATTTACTAGCACATTTACTTTTTGGTAAGCATAGGCATAGAACACCCAGGTTAGGAGGAGGTGGAAGAGAAAAGGAGCAGTTTTGTTGCCAAGAGAAAGCTGTTCTGGAAGGTTGGGGGGTAAGCTCAGTCTGTTACTGAGACAACAGTGAGGTGGCTTTTATGTTTTCCCCTGTTGATGTCTGGCTAAATTACACTTCCATCAAATGGCAGGCTCACAGCATTAGCAAACAAGGAATTTTACTTTTTTCATAAGATCAGAGTAGTGGAGACTCTCATTTTGCTTTCTATTTTCAGGCCTTTGAATCTCTGGGAGCCCAAACACCACCCAAATTCCTTTTGTACTTGTGATTAACAAAAGTTCATTTTTTAAATTTATATTTTTATACAGCATCCTAAAACACACATATGTGGATGTAGGAGAGATTTGTTTTAAGAAGGAATTATGGATAGATTAGAATCAAGGAAACTTGTTTTCAGACTATTTTTTCTGAATAAGTATAGTGGCCAAGGAGTATAAACATAATTGAATTTCCTTGGAGGCTGGACAGAGTTAAATCAGAAGTACAATCAGTAGGAATTAGAGATTGTTGTCTATGTATGTCTGTGCATTTTTTAATAAGGAAAGTTGGTTGCAACTAAGCTTTCTCGAAAGTGTTCTATGCATATTTTTAATGAAAGATGACATATATTTGCACAAAAATTCTCAGGCACATTAACTTATTTATTTAAGCTGAAGTAAAAACCCAGGTGCTTGCTTTGAGACTTGTGTTTTAAATATAAAATAAAATTAAAACACATCTGCCTTTTTCTAGATACCTGTGAATTTATAGAATGAACTTTTTAAAGGGAGAGTCAAAGCTCTTGCTTTTTCTCTGGTTCTTTTTACTTTTACTAAATATTTGAAATAGCAAAGTGAACTTTGGGAAATTAGGTCTCAGCCTTGTGACAAATTGGCTGTGAGTTGGGAAGAAATAGATCTGTTTTCTGGGTGCTGCTGATCAAGGTCTGCTCATCAGATGACATGGCTTGATCTCGACGGCCATTCAGGAAGAAGTACCATCATGTGAAAGGCATGGTGGAGACAAGATGAGGAAGGGGGCTAGTTAATTTATTTTTGAAAATGGGAGGCATTGACTTTTTGGTGGTTAGTTTGCAGATCTTTTGCACCTTTGTTGTTACTTAGCTGAATTTTCTGAATTAGTCTTGCTCCTCTAGTTCCCACCAATACACTTATTCCCAAGTCAGAGAGAGGAGTTCCCTTCCTCTCTTCTCTTGAGGTGCCTTTCCTACACGAAAGAGCTCTGTGCTCAGAAGGGTAGAAAAACCCACATGCATGTAGTGGTAAGAATGTGTGTGTTTTCCATGCTTTTTATAACCTTTTAATAAAGCTCTTCTAGATAAATTTCTCAAAAAGGGAAAGCATCCCCCTCCCTTTCTCTCTTCTCTCAGGATGCTGAGGTCAGCAGACGGGTACACGCACAGGTTTAGAGAAGACTTCATCAGGTGCATTAGTGAATGTAAACGTCCCTGAATGTGGTAGCTGTTGGCCAGAAGAATGCCTGATGCTATGTTTCCAAAATATCCCAATTTGCTTTCTTAAAAATAGTGTCTGAGTTTCTACTTCATAAGTAACTCTTGGGGTGCTTATTTTAGCTGATTCTTAAAGTTTTTTATTTATTCTTTAAGAAAGTAATCTTCCTGTTGCCAGTTTCTAAGAGACATCAGGAAGTAAGAAAGTGTAGGGCCAGAGAGTAATACAAAATGTTGGATTATCAGATTTGTGTTTATTTATAAATTTAAATATCTATAAGATTCTGGAGTATTCTGTATAATTAGTATACTTTTCTATAATCAATGCTAAAGTGATCACTTTGGAGGCGTATTCACACCAAATAAAGCACATCTGATAAGGAGAACCAGACTTAAGTTTTTTGAAAATCAGATTGATGTTGCCGTTCCACCAGAAACGTGATCATTGTATACTGGTGCATGCCCCTCTCTAGAAATGAATTCTATCTTGTATTGGGTTTTACTGTTTTCTGAAGTTTCTGCCTAAAATCATTTTTGGTACAGCCTGAGAATCTCTATTATAACAAATTTGTGTGCAAAATATAGTAAGAAGAACTGGAACCTTGTAGCAAGTTCCTCCTTAACATTTTAGTTTTTCTATATCAACTGTGTGTGTACTTTTATGCCAATATAGGAAACACCAATCTTTTTTTCCTCCTTTAAGAAGGTTTTCAGTGATTACACTTCAGGTATTTCTGAGTATCCTATGATATGATAGGAAAGATACCTTCTTCAGCTCAGAATTAGAGGTTTTCATGAATGGTGATGATCCCAAATCTTCTGTAAATAATCTTAGGCATGTGTCTTAGGGAAAAGTTAATGGTCATTGTTAAAGTAATTTAAAAAAAAATTGTATACTATATGTCTTGATTTGACACAAATGAACAGACTCTATCAAAGGGGAGAAATAAGTTAAGAGGCAGCTCACAAGAGCCACTTCTTGAGGGTGTGTTATGTACAGTATTCAAAGCCTGTTTTCTTTTTTTCTGACCATTCTAGTACATAATTAGTAGTATTTGTTAGTTACTAACATTGACTTTTGACATCTGAACTAGGGCTCTGAGCGTTTAATGAATGGTGCACTCCTCTGATGTCAGGTGCCTACAGGCCGGTACTCCAAATGCAGCAAGTGCCTGTACTGAGTGGTTGGCATTGCACAGCACAGCTACCTAGGCGTGGCGAAGTGCCCTCTGGGGCAGCCAGATGTTTGCTACCTGGGGCTTGACTTTGTCAAACAGCTCTTTGTTGCACCTAGCTTTGCTTTGTCAAATGTAAATCAGATAATAAACATGAATATCTTCTTAAATTTTCATTTGTCTCCTTGTGTATTTGTCCCAGTTCTTTTTGTAGATAGTCTTGCATAAAGTCTTTTCATGATGGGTTTTTCTTTTCTGTACAGAAAACCTCTATTTACCAAACCAACAATAGTCATAAGTAGTAAACAAATCTTATTGTATTTTCTTAGATATTTTTTAAAAATAGAATGGAGGGAGCTTAAAGCAGTTCTTTTCTTAGTGTCCACAATATACTGTTGGTGTTCTGTATCCACACAGAAGCTTCACTTCTTCAACAGAAGTTTTTCCCTCCGTTTTTATTCAGACTGGGCTGCTTCCTTCTCCCTTGCATGTCCGCTTAATCATTAAGCCCTCAGGATGGTGAGATTCTGATCAGCCTCAAATAATCTTAGGAGCAAGAGTGACCACAGAGACAATAGTTTCCAACAAACCAGAGATAATATCTAGGCCTTCGTTTTGTTTCAGCTCCAGGCCTAGAGAAGTGGCAAAACCAGACTAAACAAGGCTGTGGCTGACATCAGGACCAGATTCACTGATCAACTACCCCCTACCCTAGCGCTGATCAACCGTAGAGCCCATGATTGTAACTCCCTCAGTCATCATGATTAATGATTTTCCCCTATACAGCCTATCTCCTGGAAGCCGTCAGGGAGCCAGGTCTTTGAGCATTAGCTCACCTGTGACTCTGGGCCTGGGCCACTTCCTAAAAATAAAGATTTATTTGCTGGAAACTCTTGTTCATGTTTTTACTGGGCTTTGATGTGCACAGGCAAATGGACCCCTTTAGTTGAGATCCTCTGAGACCTCCCCTAAAATTGTCACCCTTAAAAGCCCTTAGGACAGAGGACCCAGTGTGCTCTCCCCCTTGGGAGCATGCCTTTCCTGTCCCCCTTCTCTTTTTCATGGGTGCGTTACCCTTACCCTTCTCTCTCCTAAGCTCCAAGGGCCCCTTCTTTTGCCTCTGTAACTTGTTTCCTGAGCCGATTTCTCGTACTGCTCACTTCAACATCTGTGACTTTCTAAATAAACTTTCTCTTATAGTTTGAGTCTTGGCTCTGAATGGTTTCCTAGCCAGAACTCAAATACCAAGGTTGCTGAACCAAGGTCTGGTCTGACTCCACCCATCTAAATCTGGTGCCACTTGCCTCTGCCAACACAACCACGACTACCCTCAGTCAACACACTGAGGTTGGCATGACAGAAAAATGGAAAACACCCAGTTCTTCAATGACATTGCTGAATATGTCTCAACTCAGGTAGCACTACTTCCTTACTTTGTAGCTCATGAAATTAATGAACCTCTTTGATTTAAGCCACTTCAAAGGTTTGGCTTTAAATATCTACTTCAGAAAACTCCTAAAGTGTTTCTAGCCGAGACTCTTCTTTGGAATTCCCAAACATGTAATAGACATTACCACTTGGATGTCTCACTGCCAATCAAACTCAACATGTTCAAGCCTGAAGTGAGGCTCTATTCCCCTGAACCCGTTTATCCCCCAGACTCTCTTACCTCAATAAATGGCACCAGTATTTAATCAGTTGTTTAAGTTAGAAACCAAGGAATCATCATTGCCTCCTCCTTTCCTTCACCCTGACATCCAGTTGATCAAGTCCCGTTGCATACTCTACTCTCTATCCCACTGCTGCTCCCTCAGTTTAGAACAACCTTTGTGCCTCATTTGGCCACTAAACTGGTTTCCCTGCCTCCTGTCTTGGTCCCTCCAATTATTTCTCTACATTGCAGTCAAAATAATCTTTCTAACATGCAAAACTAGTCAGATCCCCTCTCTGATTAAAACTGTTGTCTGACTCATTAGAAGAGAAATTCCTGCCATACACTCTTATCACATCTGGTAAGGACCTTAATGTAAGCTTCATTGTGCTTTTATTCAATTTATTGTGTTTCCCCCACCAGTCTCAAAGGTCTAAGGAGCTCAGAAACTGATGTATGAGGTATGTCCAGAAAGTATCCAGCCATGTGCTATGAAAAGTCGAGACATTTATTGAAGAAGGATACAAGATACAAGAAACATTGTACATAGGACAATGATGCCTTAGTCCCCTTCAAAGTAGGCACCTTGGGACCTCACACAGTTCTCCCAATCGCCATCAGCGCCTTATCATGTTGTTCTGAATTTCATCAATGGTCTGAAATCTCTTCCCTTTCAAAGGTGATTTTAGTTTTGAGAAAAGCCAAAAGTCACAGGGTGGTAAATCTAGGTGGTAGGAGGGCTGAGTCATCTCGGTGATTTGATGTTCGCCAAAAAACACACAAGATGTGATTCATGACTGGGAACGTTGTCGTGATGAAGCTGCCAGTCACCAGTTGCCCATCACCAGGTGCCCATAGCTGCAGCCTTCTCTCCACAGAGAAGTTCAAGCTT
Source organism: Macrotus californicus (assembly GCA_007922815.1). Lineage (NCBI taxonomy): Eukaryota > Metazoa > Chordata > Mammalia > Chiroptera > Phyllostomidae > Macrotus > Macrotus californicus. The sequence goes on along the minus strand of VMDR010007319.1, from coordinate 34,715 downwards.
AAGGCAAAATTTGAAGCAGATTCATTGCTCTACCCAGTCATTTTCAATGCCACAGCCACACAGTACACATGCTCACTCAACAGCATCTACTGCCCCCACTGACTGGTACAGTGAAGTCATCATTGTTCACACATGCACATTCTAGTCCATTCTTGACTGCCAGGTTACATAGGTTTTACGCAAACTGTTCTTGTTATATTAACAATGGCTGGACTTTTTCCAGACAGACCTCATGTATCCCCACACCTGCATATTATTTATGCAGTAAATAATGATGTGGAGTAGAATGAATGGATGAATTTATAAACAATGTTTGTAAACTATGGGTTGTAACCCATCAGTGGATCATGAAATCAATCTATTGGATTTATAATCAGCTTTCATTTTAAATAAAAGAAAAAAATAGATGAGAATAGCATGTAACAAGGGTATTATTTCATACAACTTTATTATAAAATGTGTAAACTATATTTCTTATAGTGAGTTTCAGTAAAACATAATGAAAGCCTCTGATCTATAATAAGCATTTTTTCCTACAATGAGCAAAAGTAGCCCTATTTAGGAAAAAAAGCCTGAAGTCCAGGCAACGGAAAGACTCCTACTCTTGGGGATTTGCACTTTTACAAATTTCAAAGCTTGAAATTCAAGGAAGAAAGTGCCCACTTTAGAGTTTTAGGTTTCTGTGGGCAAATGACAGAAGCTTAAACTCCATCACGGATTCTATCTGGCAACTACTGCCATAGGCCAATTAAGCCTGGGAGTGCTGCTTAATTCTATTTCCTCTGAAAGTATAGCTTAAGTGCATTTTGTCTTATGTCGTAGAGAATTTGTTAACTGGCTGCTCTTCCAGTCTTCTCTGTATAAGAGGAGAGTGCCTGAGCAAATGAGGTGCTGCCATTCTGTTTCCATAGCAATAAAATAAACAAACCTTTGCCAACCTTCTACCAAGGAGAAACCTCACAACTCAAGGCCCAAGTCAAGAAAGTCTGAATAGATGAGTTACTTTCTCCTCTACTTTGACTTTCATTGCAGTATTGAAAGACTCAAACTAGATTGTCTTTTGAAGGGACATTTGTGCTCATACCAGCTCAGCCTTTGTAAAAGCTTGTACCTGGATTCACTGGAAGTCTGTCTCTCTACACCACACATACTCTGCAATTTCTGCTTTGGAATTTCAATCACTTGGAATGACCACTAGGCTTAAATTCTGGAACTTTTGGATTTGACCTAAAATGAATTCTGATTTTGTGTTGATGGAAAATAATTTCTCTATACCATTGTGGTGTCTTTAAGACTTTGGATGTGGGAAGAAACCACATGGGAAAAACAAATCTTTGGGCAGTCCAAGGTAAGTTCCTTGGAAAAGATGGTTTATTTAATTATTTTCTTCTGATTACTACTACTAACTAGTGACCTTTCTGAAGATCCGGCGGGCTCACTGATAACCACCAGGTGGCACATTCAGTCCACTCAGCCACAGGTAAAACCATTGGGAAGAGGCAGGAAAATAATGGGGAGAAAAAAACCCCTAAACCACACATGCATGTGTGCACACACATCCTTGTAATCTTAGAGCCGTACAATGCAATATCCACAACTGTGAATGTATTAGATCCATCTATGCTAATATGGAAACATCTACTAGATAACCTTTTATGCAAAAAGACCAAGGCATGGCATAAGGTGCAAAGTATGCTTTAATTTATGTAAAAATGTTAAAGATTTTATATGTACGTTATATATATATAATTTCTGGAAGGATCCAAAAAAAGTAACAGTGGTTCCTTTTGGGAGAGTACTGAAAGTCAAAGGCTGATGTTTAGCCGGTATGAACGTTATTGAAATATTGAAATACTGCCATACTAGTTGTAAGTATACATTGTCCAAGGCCCTCAAATGTCCTGCCTGCCACCTGGGTTGCCCAACTCCTCCTCCTGGCCCCCCCCAGACTTCCTCATGCTTCAGTAACTAAGAGGTTAATGCCTAGCATATGGGGTAGAAGTGGAGTCCTCCAGGACCCTCTTCCAGCCTAGTAGCCCATGTCTATTCTGATTGCTTGATAACCTTGTCTTATTGGTTATTAAATATTTTGAGTATCATCCTCATGGGTGTTTGGAGAGAAAGGCCTTTACTTTTTGAGCAAAAGAATACACAGCATGGCATGGCTTATAATAGGAAAAAAGGAAACAAAACTTTCATCAATACAAAACTGGTTAAAAAATGTAAGTGGGGAAAAGTACAAAGGGAAAAAAAGCAAACAAAAAATTACAGAAAATATAAAAATAAATTTAAAAAGAAAAAAGCAATAAAAGGAAAAAATGTAAATGAAACAGAAATTGTCATGATGATATAGAAACAAATTTACTTTAAAGATTTTAAGTATAATTTAAATTATAGATTTGCTTTAAATTTGCTTTAAAATAATCTGGTGTTGGAGAAGTGGGCTGGGTATAAATGAATGAGATTAGTCATAAATTGCTAACTGCTGAAGTTAGGTGACCTATGAGTTCATTATATTCTTTTCTCTACTTTCGTACATTTAAAAATTTCTCCACAGTAATCAAGTTTAAAGATGATACATGTATGGTGACATTCAAAGAACTTCATGACATTATTTTTTAAAAGATTACTAGAATATAAATAGAGTTTGTTTCTGTTTATGGACAATTATGTAAATCTGTTTCTTTAGACTAGAGCGCATTCTAGAAGACCCTAACTAAAGTATTTTCAGTGATCTTTTCTAGGTGTTAGTATTTTGGATTAATTTTACTTCCTTCGGATTATAATTTTCTTTACAATCAGCTTATTTTAACGTGCGCGCGCACACACACACACACACACACACACACACACACACAGAAAGTAAACCTATTCTCCCCCAAAAGTTAGAAAGAAAAGCTTCTGTAAACAAAATACCTTTGAGGTTCATTATATTCCTAAACTCAGTCACCAGTTTTTGAGAACCTAACGTGTGCAAGACAGTGTACCAAGAGCTTTGCTGACATGGTCTCATTTCGTGTGCAGGACTGCCCAGTGAGGACTGAACTCCCATGTGCCCATTTTCCAGAAGAGCAAACTGAGACTTGGGAAACTGAAAGTTAATTTCTTGAGGTCCCACAGCTGGTAAGCAGAGGAACCTATATGCAAAGGCGGTCCCACCTGACTCCAAAGCTCAAGGAAAATTTTAGTCATGTTGTGGAGGAAGAAAAACCATAATCCTGACATTCTAGCTCAATTTTCATTTTTTAATATATTCTTTTCTAACCCTTTTTCGTGTAGGCACATACTTTTACATAATTGTATCCACTGCATACATACTGTCTTATAGCTTTGCGCATGAGCACTTCATGTTTCCACAGGCTTTCAAGTGATCGATTAAAATCTATATAAAAAACTCCATTGAGGGATATAGCATTTCGGTTTTTTTATTCCTTTTTCTTTTTTTTTTTTTTGCCACCCTTCATCGCACCACGCTCCCTTGAAGGAGGGCGTACCCACGCCGTCCTCTCACTAGCCGTTTCACCCTCAGGGATGGCCCCGCTATCCAGGGAACACGGCGCCCCAGGGCATCCCGACACGCTCCAATAGACAAGCGCGCGAGGGGAACGCACGCGACGTGCGCGCGCCGGAGGCCTGCGCCTGCGCCTGCGCAGACCCGCAAGGCTGAGCTCCGCAGCTAGAGTCTGTCCGCCAGGCTAGTTGTAGTGGCGGTGTGTGCGACAGTTCCTGGACTTTATCCGTCAAGAGGCGGGATTGGAGCAGCCGCTTCTCTACGCGCACGGCCCGCAGGCGCTGCTTCCGCTCTACCCGCAGGTTCTGCTAGGCGCCGCTCACAGCCGCGGGAGCCACGTCGGATGTGGGCGGTCCCCAGGTCTTCTCTGCGGCGCCGGTGGCTCATCGGCCTTTTTTAATTCTAATTTTTAATATTATCTATAATATTGTAATGACCGTTCCATTTTTGCAGTTTCATCTGTGGATCAGTTGCTCCTCGTCGAGCTGCTCCCTGTGGTTATAATCACTCAGTTTATAATCCAGCAACAAATATTTATCAAATGGGCGTTTTGGACAAGTTGCTTTGCCAGGCCCCGTCGGGGCACAGAGAATGATATGGGGAAGTCCAAGCCTTCAAGAATGGCACAGTCCAGACGGGCAGGCAAGAAATGGAATAGGGAGGGCAGTTGGTTGCTGGGAGCTGGCCTGCCTCCGCCTGTTACTCCCTGCCTCAGGATTGGCCCCTGTCGTAACAGGAAGCAGATACCACTCCCTAAGCAGAAGAAAAGCTACTCTCTTGCTAGTGTTGCAGCCTCCTTTCAGATTGTCACCTCAATTCTAACCCTTGTGGCATTGTCTTCTCACCTGGGGTGCGCCACCTCATCTGCTTCCCTGACCTCATCTCCCTAAGATCTGGCTAGGGCCCCACACACCAGGGAGCGCAAATAGATACGGTGGCCCAGTCTCCTAATGTTTAGGCCTTTGCTGTGTTTATCCAGCTTCTTGGCCTCCTTTCTAGCCCTAGTCTCTACTCCAACACTGTACCCTGGGCTCAGACCACCTGCACATCCTACCTTTCTTCAAGGCATTGTCTCCTGTCCTGGCTCCACAGCTCACCCAGTTCCCTTTCTGAGACTAACCTACTAGTACCTGCATACTTTCTGCAGGCAAGGTGCAAGTGTTCGGTATCCCCAGCATCTAGCATGGTACTCACAGTAGGAGCTGGAAGTATATGTGCTCTTAAGTGGACATGTGTAAGTGATCCAGAGCCACTTCATGACTTTGAGTCTAAGTCCTCATCTGTAAAATGGATTTAATGTTACGGTCCCATTTAGCTCTAACTGGGTGTCTCAAGCATCAGTCACATTAGAGAGAAAGGCTTGTTTCATTTTTCAGCTGATTCTTAAGCAAATTTATTTCAGTGAACTAACGGAAGCCAGTCACTGACAGAAATTTGAGTTAAATCTGTCATTGTAATGCTTCTGTTGGTCTCTTGGCTCTCATAGAATTTTCTGGTGTTAATTTTAATTTTTATCAAATAATCCACAGACATTTAAAAATCAAATCATGTTAAAAATTCATTAATGAAATGTTACAATTTCTTCTCCACCCATCTTCTTGGTTCTGTTCCTCAGTGTGCTCTCTAGAGATTCCCTAGAGACAATTATTTTCAACTCTTAGCTATTTCTTTTGGAACTTAACTTCATGCTTCTAAATAATTTGTCTCTACTCTGTTTGTTAATTTCTCAATGTTAAAAATTCTCTATTGACTTCTTGCTATGGTAGAGGAGAATTTCTCCTGCCATTGCCCTCCCACCAGTTGTAGTCACAATTCACTTTTTTGTTAAATCAATGTATGTTTACATAAATATATGTACATGTATATACCTTACTATGATTATATCTACTTTTTTATACAATTTTCTTAACCTGGAGTAATTGTATAATTTTTCTTTTCTTAGGTTTCTATGTTTCTATTGCTAAATTTTCACTAAATTTTCTGGTCTTCTATTACAAATGCTCTGTGACAAATTACCACAAATTTAGTGACTTAAAACAATACCAGTTTATTATTTTATAAATCACATCAAGGTGTTGACAAGACTTTGTTCCTTCTATAAGCTCTAAGGAAGAATCATTTTCTTTTCCAGTTTCTAAAGGCGGACTACTTTCCTTGGCTCATGACCCTTTCTAGACCACTTCTACCTGAGCATTTTCTGACTGACTCTTCCACCTTCCTTTTGTAAGCATGCTTGTGATTACCTTGGGCTCATACTAATAATCCAGATAATCTCTCCATCTCAAGATCTTTAACTTAATCACAGCTGCAAAGCTCCTTTGGAACAAAAAATTTATATATTCACAGGTTCCAGGGATTAGAACATGGATGTTTAGTGGGGGAAGGAGCGTTATTTGACCTACCACAGGCTCCAACAGATCTGTGAAATGCCTGTCAGTATTATTAGATGATCTAGCAGTGTCGAGTTCTGAGTCTTGGGGTCTTGCACATGGGATTTGGTTCCTTCTAGTTCATACACATAGGCTGTAGCTTTTTATGGTATACAAAGTGACGAAGTCATTATGACAAATATATATTGACATCACTTGTACAGCACTGTCTCTTCTCTCATTCTCTTTGTTCTTATGAGATTAAACCTCTTTTAATCCTGAACTCTGATTTTAGTGGGGTTCTGGAAAGGAAAGGATAAACAAGTGTGATCAAGTGTGATCATGTTTATCTGGTAGTTGTCTTTCATGCCAATTTGCATAATAGGGATTTTTGTTTTTCTTTTTATGGAGCCAAGAAGGAAGAGTTTTGACTGTAATTCAGGCAGGTGGCCAGGGATGAAAAACTGGAAGATCCAGTTTAATTTGAGTAACAGAGCTAATTTTCCAGAAAATTCTGTGCAGGACCTGCTGTAGGAATTTCTCTTTACTTTAGAGAGAGCTAGTGTGACCTGATGGGAGAGCAAGGGCTTAGGAGTCAGGCAGACTTATGTTTGTTCCCAGCTCTGCAACTTGCTACCTCCATGACCTCTCTGATCCTCATTATCCTCATCTGCAAAATTGGGATAAGAATAATTGATCACTTATTGTGTGCCCGGTTCACAGTAAGCACTCAGTTATGGCAACTTTTAATACTTTCAAGTCAAGCCTACTGGGTGGCAAAGGGTGAGGTGTGATTCTATAGTCAAGACCCCGTACTAGATCAACAGCTTCCAGAATCTACCATCTGTGCTTTGGGCCTTCCCAGGGTTCTTCCCAATTTGTCTCTAAATATTGTTGCTTTGACTCTAAATCATGTAACTCTGTTTTTTCCCCCTAATTCATCAAGGGCCTCCTGACCTAGAAGCAAAGACTGCCCCATATTCCTGCCATGTACCCCAACCCTCTCATCTACTGCACCTGCTGGGACCCTTGCAACTTGGGACCACGGAAGCTAATCAAGACCCCTCAGCCACCAAGAAAGTCCTCCACAGGGAAGCCCAAGTAAGGGTTACTTGGGATAGACTATGGCCTGGAGGCTTGGGGTCCATCTACAGCCTTTTTTCTTTCACAAGATTTTCAAAACAATTTGGTAGCAAAAGTCCCAAGAGGGCCAGAAAGCCTAGCTTTGCACAGCTTTCCCTGCCAGCCTATTAGCTGCGCATTGCTCTTGCCAGTCCTGCCTAGGTTTAGTGTCACTTTAAATGAGGGCGTCTCAGAGTTATTTGAGCAGAGAAAGGGGGGCTTCCAACCAAAGGGACTCATGGCAGCTACCCCTCCATGTGAAATGAAGAGCTTTGGGAACTGGTCAGCAAGCTGTGCTGCCAACCCAGGGAACCCCCAGAACAGTGAACAAGTGCCAAGGCATTCAGCCCGAGGTTGCAAAAAAGACTGTCCGTTGTCAGCCATGTGTTCCAATTTTGGGTCGCTGTGCTGATCTACCTAATCTGGGAGCACTAAAACAGGCTTCTGAATTTCCAATTTTCTCTCTTTTTGCTATTTATTTATTTTTCTTTCAGGCTAACTCTCCGTTTTCCAACTTCAAGAAAACAAAATTATGTCCAACCAACAACAAAACCTGTTGACTCTCCAAAGTAAGTATTTGCATGTCCATGGGGTAGGAATGGTTTGAAGTATGTGGATACAACAATCTCTCTCCTTGGCCTTCATACCCTTGCCTGACTCCAACTAATTGCTGCCAGGAAGGTCAGAGAATTGCCAGAACCCACTGTAATTTCCCCCTAACCTCAGATCCTACATAGAGATTCTATGGCTCTCTGTACCCACAGCATTCAAAATCGCTACAAATGAGCTCTCATCTGAGGTGCCCTGACAACGGTTTCCTGCCCTAAAAGGGTACAATTCCTGATGCCTGTCATAGGCAAAGAGCCTCCCATTGGTCGTGTTTATCCTTTTACTGATTACTTTCCTGTGTCTAAGATTTTATATAAATTACAACTCTATGTTTACTTACATATTTAAAATTTTGCCCACATTTTATAAACTCAGAATAGTGACTTAGTTTTATGTCTTCCACGAATCTTTGTATTCCATTTGTTTATTTATTTGGAAAGTATTTATTGAGCATCTGTTATTTGCTAAGCAGTGTTTCAGGTGTGGGGAACAGCAGTGAACACAACAAAGGCTCTGCTTTCTTGGAGCTTACAGTTATTTATGGATGGAGATCAGGGCAGGGCCCTCTGTAAAGGGGACAGCAGAAACCACACTGACATCTTGGGCCAAGTGCTCCTGGCAGAGGAAACAGCAAGTTCAAAGGCTGTGAGTGGGAACTTACTTGGCACATCTGGCCTATTCCAGGAAAGCAATCAGGCCAGTGTGGTTGGAATGGAGAAAGTGAGGATAGAGTGGTGGGAGATGAGCTCAAAGAAGTAACAGAGACAATGAATGTGGTTGGCAGAGTAATGGTTTCCCAAAGAGGTCCATATCCTAATCCCTGGACACTGTGACCATGTTCTGTTACTTGCCAAGGGGAAATTAAGATTGCAGATGGACTTATGTTTGCTAAACAGGTGACTTGAGAGGGACAGATTATCCTGGATTATCTAGCTGGGCCCCATGTAAACATAAAGATCCTTATATGTGAAAGAGGAAGTCATAGTATCAGAGGAGATGTGAAAAATAGAAGCAGAGGTCAGAGAGATGCAATTAGTGGCTTTGAAGTTGGAGGAAAAGGCAAGGGACAGATTTTCTCTGAGAGCCTACAGGAGGGATAAAACCCTCCCAACACCTTGATTTCAGCCCAGTAAGACCCATTGCCGACTTTGACCTCTAAAACTGTAAGATAAATTGGTATTGTTTAAAGCAACTAAATTTACAGTAATTTATTACAGCAGCAATAGGAAATTTATACAGTGAAGTTTGCTGGCCACTGTAAAAGGACTTTGGCTGTTATTCTAAAAGGGATGCTGTATCAGCTGCTAGTGTTGCCATAACAAAAAAGACTAGGTGGCTTAAGCAACAGAAATTTATTTTCTCACAGTTCTGGAGCCTAGAAGTCCAAGACCAAGGTGTTGGCAGGTTGGTTCCTCTCAGGACTCTCTCCTTGGCTTGCAGATGGCTGCCTGCTTGCTGCCTCTTCAGTGGTCTTTCCTTTGTTTGTGTCCATCTCTGGGGCCTCTCTGTTTGCCCTCATATCTCTTATGAGAACACCATTAAGATTGGATTAGGGCCCATCCTAATGGCCTCATTTTATCTAAAGGCCTTATCTCCAAATAGTCATATTCTGAGATAGCAGGAGTTAAGGCTTCAACATATGAATTTGGGGGTGTGGGACACAGCTTAGCCTCTAACAGCTGGGAAGCCATCAGAGGATTCTAAGAAGAGTGACATGATCCAACTTGCATTTTTGGAAGGACTAATCTGGCTACTGCATTGAGAATGACTGCAGCGGCCAAGAGTAGAAGCCTTGGGAGAAGCCAAGGGAGACCAGATAATACGTAATTGCAGGGATCCAAGCAAGGGTGATGGCGATTGAACCTGGTAGAAGCAGTAGTGAGAATTGGTCGCGTACTGGATATATTCTGAAGGTACAAACCAATAATATCTGCTAATGGGATGGGTATAATGTATGAGAAAAAATAAAGAGTCAAACCTGACTTCAGGATTTTTGGCTGAGCAACAGGAAGGATGGAGTTGCCATTTTCTGCGATTGGGGAAGACTACAGGAGGTGTACATATGTAGGGCATTGAGCTTAGGAAGTTTGAAATTCCTTTTAATATCCAAGTGGCAATGTCAAGTAAGCAGCTGGGTGAGCAGATCTGAGAGATCTGGGCTATGGATACACATTTGAGAGTCATCAGCATATGGTACGTAAAGTCCTGCACCCAGGTGAGATCTCCAAGGCAAGGAGTGGAGACAGTGGTAGGAAGGGGGACAGAACTAAGCCTCAGAGCACTCCTGTTGAGAGGTGGGAGAGACAAGAAGATTCGAAAAGGACACTGAGAGGGAGTGGCCAGGGAGACAGATGAAGAATCATCTACCTAGTGTCCTGGAAGCAAAAGATAAAAATATTCAAAGAAAGAAGGTCTGATTATCTGTGTTAAAAACTGCTGCCAGTCAATTAAGATGAAGCCTGGGCAGTACTGTTGGATTTAGTAGGCTGCATCTTGGTGACAGCAAAGTGGAGTGGTATTGGCAAAGCCTGAGGTGCATTGGATCCATTCATAACAAGGGATTCACTGAATGCCTGCGTATGAAACAGTTCCTTATTGTCTGCCTTCTATGTGCTGACACCCTGCCTGCATGATCATACCTGTGGATTTTGTCTAACTTCCATTTTAATAGTCAAGCTCAAGGCCTCAGTCACCCAGTGCCTCTTGTCGGGAGAGACCTCACTACCACCCATAGCTCCACTCTGGCTGCCAACATTAACCCTTGCCAATATTGTCCTCCTCTGGCTTTGCAACACAGTGATGAGCACTTTGTGGATGTTTTTAAAATTCTCTATCAAAGACCTGCTGGTTGTATCTATAACTTTCCAGGAAGATCCTTCAAGGCAAATTATTCCCTGCCATCTTCTAAAACCAATTCAAAGAACACACACTTGGTCAATGTAGTCTGTCCTGGGCTCCATGTCAGCCGAGCTCCAAGTTCTGCCTAGGTAACACTTGGGAAGGGAAATGGAGCAGCCAGGCACAGGAGGGCTCGCTTCTCCTGCCCTCACTCTTAGGAAGAGGCTCAGGTAGACATTGACATGACCTCCATATGGGCACAGGAAGAGGCTGCTCACCAGTCAGCTCTTAACTTGGGTCTCTGTCCTCAAACATGCCATCTCAACTCTCTGAATTACATCCTGTTTGTGAATCCTCCAATTTTCTTGCAAACATTTAATATGCTTTTTATATAAAGTTTTCAATTCTTAAACATGAACTATAATTCAACTGTTGTAACCATTTTCAGCAATTCTTGGGAGTTTTTGTTTTTGTTTTTTATGATATCAGGAGCCTTGAAAAATGGCAGTAGCTGAACTCTCTCAACCCCTGAGAGACACAATTAGCAAATCACTTTGTCTGCAGTTCTCTATGGCTTTTAACTCTTTTTCTTCTATTTTCAGTATTTATGTGCCTTTTTCTCTCTTACACTCGTTCCATTTCTCTTGGTACAAAGCACTGTGGTTTGTATCATTAAATGAGAAAATGTTGATCGACATCAACAAAGTGTCAAAATTTGGTCAGTGTAATTGGAGTAATCTGAGTAACAGATTCAGAAAAACAAAAGGAGTAAAGATGAGTCAGTCTGGATTGATTTTACCTTTTACTTTTCAATGAGAGAAACCCAATTATCTGAGAAAATGAGTATCTACGTAGCCACACTCTGACCCTTCTAGAAGTTCTAAAGTTAATGCAATGCTGTGGAAGGTCTCAGTTTGCTCAATGAGATTTACTAAGAGCAAAAAAAGACATAAACTCAAATCCATGGTCAGCTTTTTTAAAGAGACCCAGTAGTTCCCAATGAGGCTTTCCTAAATTCGTAGAAAACAGACAAAATTATCATTGTGGACATTTGAATTGGGAACATATGGTTGATTTATGTTGCATTTAAATGGTTCTAACTCTTAAATTACATGTGGACCTCACTGTATCATCAGTGTATATTGCATGCTGATGCCCATTTTTTAACACATAGAATCATTTATTTTTTTGCCAGTGAAAGTTGAACTCAAAGGTTGTAGTCACATCTAAGGTAGCCAAATCCTAGCAATGGTTTCCTCAAGAGACCCCCTGAGGTCTAAACCAGATTGATGGTTACTGACTAAGATGGAACTGCTCCCAGCAGGAAAAGTCCTCCCAACCCCACTCGCCACATCCAGAGTCAGCCACAGACTCTGGACCTGTCCCACCCTGGCAACCAGCTCAGTAACCCTTAATGATACTGTGGTAGATTTGATCATGGGTAAATGGAGCTTCTAGAGCAGGTTTCAGTTGTCTATGCCACAGCAGCTGCCCGATGGTATGTATACATGTGTGAGTATATGTTGAGGGCAAGGGGAGAGGCCTTAACATCATATACCTAGACCTACTTATTTTTGTCAGCACGTCAGAAGGTAGTTACTCTTATTCTAATCTTTCAACCTTCTAGGTGAACTTTCTGATAAATACTCTCTTGGTATTTGGATACCTGATATTATACTCATGTTTCTGTACGTGAAAACAAAAATTCATTATGGTCAGGATTAGCACCAGATCTCAAAATAGTAATACTTTGCTTATCCTGAATTAACTTAACTGGCTATTTCAGAGTCCTAGAACACCAAATTCTGGTGCAAATGAGAAGAAAGGCAGTTGTGTAGACAAAGTACATGTCATTAAAAAAGTGTGTGCATTTAAGATTATGCACCACTCTCATAAGAGGGCCCTTTGGATCTTCTCTCCAAGTCTCTTGGCCCTTATTTTAGGAACGGTTCTGCTATTAGACTAGTGACTAGTCGATTTCCCACTTTTTTACTACCTGCCCTTTTATCACAACCTGTGTACTGATGATCCCTGGACCATTAAATATTCTCTGTTTTCTAAAGCATAATATTCTAAGAGCTGAAAGAGGCCTTAGAGATCATCCCAGGAATGACACTTTTTACAGAGTGGTGGGGTCAGGGCACAGCTCCTGAGCTTGAAACTTCTCTTTGCTCTCTGGTTGATTCTGAGCACACTTTTCTCTTACAGAGTGAAAAGCCATTTAGGAAAACAAGAGGAGAGCAATAATTTACCTCATGTGAGTAAAAATGGAAAGAGGGTGGTGGGATTAACAGTTATTGAGTGCCTACTGTGTGCAGGAATGGGTCCTTTACATGTACTTACGTCATTGAATCTTTGCAATGATCGTATGAGGAGGTGCCGTGCCCTCCTCATAGTATGTGGCTGCTAAGTATCAGGACAAGGACTTGAACTTGCCTCAGCCAGACCCCAGAGGGAGTGTTTAATTACCTCTCTACTGCCTTGTGTAGGGCAAGGAGAGTGTCCCAGGGAAACCAGATGGTGGCAGTCAGTTCAGGCCAGGGGACAGTTCATATCCAGATGCAGGGAACCCGCTGCTGCACTTGGAAATCCACAAATGATGGGTGAAGGGCCATCAGGGCATCTGGGGGAGTAGAAGCAGGAGGCTTTGGAGAAAGAGATGGGGACCAAACCCTGAGGGATCTTGACACCTGCCTAGAAGTTTAGACCTGATCTTTTTGATGTCTGGGAGACTTTATGGGTCTGACAAAGGCATGGGACCAGGTAAGAGTTATATTTTAGAAAAAAAAAAAACCTTTGGTGGGATATAATTGGTGCTTTTTACTGCTTTCTGTTTTTAGCTATTTTTTTCTTTCTCCCCCAAACCTCTTAGAAAAGGATCATGCAATCCCTTCATAGTAAGGAAAAAATTAAACAAAAATGTTGTAGCCTTCCAGGAGGAGAGGATGATGAATTTAGGAGCGCCAGACCAAAGGCAGAGAGGCTCACTGGGAAAGTATCTCCAGAGCTAAAGAGACAGATGGTGGTGGTCTCAGGCTATGTCAGGACCAGGGGCGTGAAAGGATAGAATGAGGATGAGAAACATTTAGGAGCTAACAGTGGCAAGTCTTGTATCCTGCAGGGCTGTCCTACACAACTCTAGAAGACGCAGTTGTATCTGGGTCTATGATGGCTGGTATCCGTGCCCAAATTTGTGACTTAGCATCTGGCAGGGGACAGAGGAAGAACTGACTAAAAAATGTTTTTAACTGTGCTAGGCATTTTCTCATATGTTATTTTGTTTTATTCTCACTAATCCCATTGAGGAAGTTATTATCCTTATTTTCTGAAGAGGAAACTGGGGCACAGAGATAACTGAATAACTGTGGTTGGTGACAGAGTCAGGATTTAAACTCAGGCCTGTCTAATTTTGAAAAGTGAGTGATTTCCACTATAGTCAACTACCTCCAGGCTTCTGGCCATGATGGAGAACATAGAGGAGGAACAGGGCTGGGTGTAGAGTATGGAGTGAGTGTCAATGGTTATGTTTTGGATCCAGCTGAGTCTTGCGATTGGACCTCAGGAAAGAAATCCGGAGATACAAAGGTGAGCGGGAGAGAGCACAGAAAGGACTTGGGCGCTGGACTCCCATCTCATGTCTGTGTTTTTAGATGTGAGTAGGGCACTAGTAGACTTGGAGGAGTCTGAGGATGCTGCAATATCATCTTACCTTCCACCTTGATGCCCAGGAAGTAATCAACGTGTCACCTGGCTATCGCCTCTTTCGGAATAGGGAGCAAATTTCTGTCACCTTGGGAGATGAGATGTTTGATAGGAAAAAGCATTTGAAATCAGAGATCATGGACAAAGTCAAAATTTCCAGGTAATGTTTTTGGACCCACATCCAGCTTCTCAGACCTATCCTTGCCTGGCCGGGCCCGGTCTCAAGGAAAAGCCCCAAATGTCCATTCCCAGTTGCAGAGTCCCTGCTCTGGAGGTGCTGCAGCGTCAGTTCATTCCTCAGCCGTAAGCCCACTCCTCTCCACACTGCCTCTCTGCTCCATCAGTCCCATTCTAATCAGGATGAAGGTCAGGTCAGTCAGCTGATCTGGAAAACGATGGGTGTAGTGTGATTCGTACTAAAGGAGAGCAATTTTTCCTGAAACTAATGAACTGACAAAATATTCATAAAATAGTCCAAATTTGTTGGGGAAGAACTCAAAGTAAAGTCAGGGTTCCTGGGAAGCCCAAGTACACCTCCCTTTTTCATTTTGTACAAAGGTCTCACTCAGTCCTCCCTCTAAGAGATGGCCTAACTCCATCCCAGCTGAGTGCACTGTCATCCTTTCTGCTACTCAAGTCCCACCCACTCTCTGTCCTACAATGCCATGTAAAGGCAGTCCCCACATCCTTTTCGTTCTGCCTCTAAAGTCTCTCATACCTTCTCTGTCCCCATCTGGTAACTTCCTTCCCGCACTTTTGCAATGGCCCCCCAGTGAGTATCTCTTCCTTGGGCTTTCAATTGCTGTGAAAAAGTATTTTTTCAAGACAGAAATTTAAAAGACCAATAATATGGAGGCAGAGGGTAGGGGGGATGCAGACAACTGTAATTGAACAACAATAAAGTAATAAAATCTTTTAAAAAAGAAAAAGAAAAGACCAATAATAACAACAGAAAACACACACACACAGACTAATCACCTACCTATTTGTAAGCATGTAGAAAGGATACAACCAAACTGTTAGCAGTAGGAAGGGATTTGAGAAGGGATTCAGACTGGGGATAAGCCCACTATTGAGAGTGGTCATGCGTGGAGCCAATCTGATCTGATTTGGCCTGGAGAAACAGACTCCAGTCTCTATCTTCCCTCCAGTGAGAACGTTCAGTTCAGGCCTTGTTTCCTTTGCCCTGCTCATCCAAGGCCCTCTGCAGGAGGAGATGGGCCATGTATCCACAGTCCAGCCAGCACTCTCAACCACTTCTTGTCCTCAATAAGGAAGTTGTCACTGGTTGTGGCATAACAAAATACATAGTCCATACTCGTTTTATTCCTTGGTAAAGCTGTGAGTATTGTTTGCATTGAAGATCGTGTTATGAATCCCCTATTGTTCAACCTTCTCATACCCTTTCTTCTTTCTCATACCTTGAAGCCCTCTCCTCCTACATCCTTTTGATTTTTTCAACCTCTTGAACCAAGGACCTCCTCTCTGCTGCACTGCACACGGCATGGCTTACCACCCTGTTTACTCCAGGTCAACCAAATACAGCTGAATAATCTTAGATATCATGGAGGCTCCAGATGTAGAAGCACAGAAAACACTTATTGAGTCTGAAAGCCACTCTGAAATCCCCTCCTCATCCAGTTTCTGGTCCATTTTTGTCTGATTCACTGTCAGCGTCAATTTTATTCCCCATCTTTTAATTTCCTAGTTTTCTGAAATTCTTCCCCCTCCATTTCAACTGTCATTACTAAATCAAGGTCAAACCCTAATAGATTTATGACATATTCCTCTTTCCCTTCTATTCAGTAGGCAACCAAACCACCCACTCAGTTCTGACCAGCTTAACCAAAAGGGTCATGTTTCAGGCTCCACTACCCTACTGCCAAATTTCTTCTCCCCACTCTTTACTCCTCTCCCACCCTAGTGATGGTAGAGCAGGTGCAGAACATGGCTCGGCTCTCACCAGGCCACAGCCATTCGTGCTCAGGAAGAGGCTTGACTTGCATGAAATAGAAACTCTGTGAATGATTGAAGAACTACTTATCCCATAGGACTGATATCATTACTGACCTAGAAGAGCAGATCTCAGAGCTGACGATGATAATAGAGCAAATGAACAGAGACCACCAGTCTGCTGAAAAATTGGTGAGTGATCCTTATGTTAGGTGACATCTCTATGGGTACAGGAAAGACCAAGATTTTCAGATCACCTGCTATCTGTCAGGCATGATGCCAAGGACTTGACTCATGGGAGCCATGTTGTCCAGGCAAGAGCTCTGAATGTAGGACTGTGGTCACCCAGTGGTCTTTCTCTGTCTCCATCCTCATCCATAATTGCAAGAACTCAAGTTCTTCTTCAAATCCTAACTCAATTTCTGGGGGTTCTCCCGGTGCTTCTGATGCGTTCAATGCCCCTGTCCTTTCCACACTAGAGGATGCCACCCATTTCCTGCCTGTTGGTGCGATAAGCTTCAGAGGTTGTGAAGGTCCTTGCTTAGGGCACCAGCACGGTCACTGCTTCCAGTGTTGCTCAAAAGCTACCCAGAAGCCTCCAGTAACCACTTCCTGTTGCTATTGAAACTACCAAAGCCCACACTTCAGATTCAGCTGATGTCAGTTGCACTCTGTGTTACCTGGGGATTTTGGTGACACTTTCTTTAGATTTTAACATCTATTTTATCATAGTCTCTTCCTTCCCCCTTTGAGTAGGCGTGCCAGGTGGCCTAGTCTGGAGTGATAATCAGAACCCCCCACCATCTTTCCTGTTGTTATTGAAACACACTTGTAAAGGTTGAATTCCCAGCAGGTTCACCTCTCACCCTCTTGTCCCCGCCCAGATGCTTCTGAATCCTACAGGGACCCAACTTGTGACTCAGACTGAGTCCTCCCCTATTGTTGAGTCATTACTATATTTATCTGAAAACACTGCCAGGTTTATGGTTTCTTTCTACCGAAAGAACCTTTATTGGGTAAAACGCTCATTTTTACTCACTGAAGCATCAATCCTGCTGAAAACATAGTTAGAGATTATTTCCATGGAGGAATCTCAGCTTGTGGTCCTTAAAATTCTTCCAACTAAAAGAATGAAATAAAATTTTCCTACCTCTGAACACCCCAAATTGTTGAGTGACCCTCTGTGCAAGGGAGGTGCCACTGTTCAGTCAGAGAGGGACAAGGACAAGCCCTGAACCCTGTCTCAGCTAGCAGCAGGTGCTAACTAGTTTGGAAGTGCCCATTCCTCCTGAGACAGTGGCCAGAGGGACTCATGTGTTAGGGTGGAAGTGAGCGAATCCTGCCTGCTGGGATACAGTTCATTGAAGGCAGGGTCTGAGTCTTAAACTTCTTTGGCTTTTCCAGGCCAAGCCCTTTGTTCAAGAAATGATTGTTCAATTGAATTATGTATCTGAGGATCCACAGGCCATGCTCTTACAAAGAGATTACAGCCCAGCAGAGGAGACCAGACCTACTCACAAAACCTTGTAGTGACAGAGATGGTTTCCATGCACCAACACTATGAACTGATTACATACCAGACAACATAGAGCAAGGCAGGAATTGTTCTGTTCCCTCAGTAATGATGGAGAAACTCAGGGACTGGGGTGTTCCCCATGAATGAGAAGGCTTCTCAGAAGTTGCAGACTGGAATGGGAGTAGAGTCCTCAATCCTGTGTTGCTAATGATGGCCTCATTTCTAGCTCTCTAATGATATGGATCTCCGCTGTGCTGAAATGAAGGAGAGCTTTGAAAACAAGAACAGGTATGTTTTCTGGCACAAGCCCTTGTGTACTGAAGGCCTGAAGTCCTCTGCATTCTTGCAGGATTTTATTTCACTGCGATTTCAGACAGAGCCAAATGGAGTTGGGTGGCAAGGGGCTGGGGGAGATAGTATACATGTCTTTGGTGAGCAGAATGGTTTGATTTGAGGCCACTGAAATGTAGCACAGCAAAGGTTATTCTTGGTTTTGTACTTTCTCTTCCAATTATTTATTCCCACTACAATCTTCCTTTTTGCTGATTGCTGAGAAGAGCCATTTTTTATTCTATATGAGATTTCTGTGATAACTGTTGTTCTCAACCCAGCCTCCTCCTCTTCTCCTTCTACTTTCCCTACTGCTATGTCAGGGCCTGGGCAAAATGAGAAAAAGGTATAGGAGGGGCAGAAGCCACAGCCCCAAAGATCAACCTAGGGGAAGTAATGAGGTATGTTGTCTGTGTAGGTGAGGAGGCACACAAAATCCCCTCCTTTCAACCTGCTGGGCACCAGAGTAGCCTCAGAAGCCCTGGTGGAGAGAAGTCTTCCTAATTGAGTAATTAATAAACTTGCTTTTTAAAAAAGACATTTTAAATTAATTAATTAACTTATTTATTTTATAATAGACTTTATTTTTTAGAGCAGTTTTAGGTTCACAGTACAATAGAGTATGAAGTACAGACAATTTCCACATACCCCCTTGCCCCACACATTCACAGCCAATGCCATTATTGACACTCCACACTCTCATGGTGCATTTGTTACAATGGATGACCCTGCATCGACACATCATGAGCACTCAAAGTCCATAGTTTGCATTAGAGTTCACTGTTGGTGTTGTCAAAACACATTATATGTTTCTTTAATTTTTTTTTGTATTGCAGTTGCCCCATTTTTTTCTCCCCTTTATTCTGCTCCACCCTGTACTCCTTCTCCCAACAGCATTCCCCCACCTTACTTCATGTTCATGGGTCATACATATAAGTTCTTGGCTTCTCCATTTCTTATACTATTCTTAACCTTCCCTGTCTGTTTTGTACCCACCATTTATGCTTCTTATTCTCTGTACCTTTTCCCCCATTTTCCCATCCCCCTCCCTACTGATAACCCTCCATGTGATCTCCATTTCTGTGATTCTGTTCCTGTTCTAGTTGTTTGCTTAGTTTGTTTTTGTTTTTTTAGGTTTAGTTGTTGATAGTTGTTTGTTCTCATTTTACTGTTCATATCTTTAATCTTCTTTTTCTTAGATAAGTGCCTTTTAACATTTCATATAGTAAGGGCTTGGTTATGATGAATTCCTTTAACTTGACCTTATCTGGGAAGCACTTTATCTGCCCTTCCATTCCAAATGATTCCAGCTTTGCTGGATAGAGTAATCTTGGACGTAGGTTTTTGCCTTTCATGACTTGGAATACTTCTTTCTAGCTCCTTCTTGGCCGTAAGCTTGCTTTTGAGAAATCAGCTGATAGTCTTATGGAAACTCCTTTGTAGGTAACTGTCTTCTTTCCTCTTGCTACTTTTAAGATTCTCTCCTTATCTTTAATCTTGGGTAATGTAATTATGATGTGCCTTGGTGTGTGTTTCCTTGGGTCCAATTTCCTTGGGACTCTCTGAGCTTCCTGGACTTCCTGGAAGCCTATTTCCTTTGCCAGATTAGGGAAGTTCTCCTTCATTGTATTTTCCAGTAAGTTTTCAATGTCTTGCTCTTCCTCTTTTCTTTCTGGCATCCCTGTGATTCAGATGTTGAAATGTTTAAAGTTGTCCCAGAGGTTCCTAAGCCTCTCCCCCTTTTTTAGAATTCTTGTTTCTTCATTCTGTTCTGGTTGAATGTTTATTTCTTCCTTCTGCTCCAGATCATTGATTTGAGTCCCAGTTTCCTTCTCTTCACTGTTGGTTCCTTTATTTCACTTTTTATAGCCTTCACTTCTTCCTCTATTTTGCAACCATATTCAACCATTTCTGTGAGCATCCTGATTACCAGTGTTTTGAACTGTGCATCTGGTAGGTTGGCTATCTCTTCATTGCTTAGTTGTATTTTTTCTGGAGTTTTAATCTATTCTTTTATTTGGGCCATATTTATCTGTCTTGGCATGCCTGTTATGTAGTAAGGGGCAGAACCTTAGGTATTTGCCAGGGTAGGGCAACCAAGGTCACTGTGTTGTGGTGCTGTATGTGGGGAAGGGATCTGAGAGGGAATTCTCCGGCTGCCTTTCAGTCACTTCCTTCACTACCCACAAGCAAATTGGACCCTTCTGGTGCTGATTCCTGGGTGGGTGGGTTTGTGTACATTCTGGGACCCTGTGGGTCTCTCCAACGAACTCTCCTGTGAGACTGGGAGTTTCTCCTGCCACCTCAACCCCAACAGGTTTTTTCACTTACAGGTTTTGAGGCTTTATTTCTCCTCACTGAGACCCTGGGTTGCGCAGTCTGTCTCACTCCCCAGTTGTTCTTCCTGGTTTTTCTGCAGGCAAATGTAGGACTGCCCACTCTGCCAGCCGCCACCTTGCCTGCCCCAGTCCTCCATTCACCAGTAGTTTCTGCCCTGGCTGCCTGTCTCTGCCCCTCCTACCAGTCTGTATGAATGTTTCTTTAACTTCTTGGTTGTCAGACTTCCATACAGTTTGATTTTCTGGCTGTTCTGGTTATTTTTTGTTTTTAAATTTGTTGTTGTTTTTCTTTTGGTTGTGTGTGGAGGCAAAGTGTATCTACCTATGCCTCCATCTTGGCTGCTTTTAAAAATCTTTTATTTATTGATTTTTTTAGAAAGGAGGGAGGAGGGAGAGGGGGAAGAGAGAGAAACAGAAACAGAAACAGAAACAGAAAAAGACATCAATTTGTTGTTCCAGTTATTTATGTATTCACTGGTTGTTTCTTGCATGTGCTCTGACCAGGGATCAAACTCACAATCTTGGAGTATTGGGACGATGCTCTAACTAATTGAGCTACCACCCTTCCCAGGCACATTCTATGGGTTTTGATAAATGTATAATGACATGTATCCACCATTATAGTATCAAACAGAATAGTTTTGCTGCCCTAAAAATTCTCTGTGATCTGTCTGTTTATCCCTTTCTCCCCTCTAACCCCTGGCAACCACTGCACTGACCTTTTGACTATCACCATAGTTTTGCATTTTCCAGAATGCCAAATAGTTGGAATCATACACTTGGCAGCCTTTTAACATCGGCTTCATTCACTTAATAATATGCATTTAAGTTTCTTCCATGTCTTTTCTTGGCTTGACAACTCATATAGCCTTTCATTTCAACACTCACCTTAGGAGCTAGTGCAGCCCCAGTTTCAAGACTGTGTTCTTAGGGACCATCTCTGGCACCCACTGGCTCCATTCAAAATAGTGACTGGTGAAAACAAGAGTCCTTTCCCCTCTTCTGTCAATGAATGCCAAGAGAATGCTTCAAAAAGTGAGGGTCTCCCAGCCTGCCCACTGGCTTCCTGTGTGAGGGAGAAGAGATGGGATGAGGTGAATATAACAGCTCGACTTTGGACTTCTTTTCACTGATGATTGTGGCCTTCTCCTGGGGTCTCACAGGGAGCTCAAAGAGGCTCATGCAGCAGAACTCAAGGAGTTGGAAAACAACTACAAAGCAACCTTAAAGGCAGAGAAGTTGGCTGCCCGTGAAAAACTAGGTATGTTCAGGACCTGGAAGAATGACCGTGGTGAAGGGGCAGGAGGCTGACCATGTGGTTCTAGGACTGAGGAACTCTTATGGCCACAGATGGGCTGTAGCTGGACTTTCAGAGTTTCTTCCTGAAGCTCATGGAGAGGGATTGATTGAGGATGAAACTGAAAAGATATAAGCCATGTCTACCAATGTCCTTCTTACACCTGGAAGATAGAAAGACCTGTGACCAAGTTTTAAGATACAAGCAAGTTGCTTAATATCAAGTCTCAGTTTCCCCATCTGGGAACTGAAGACAATAATACTTGCCATTATCAGAATGAGAAAGCATTTTTTAAAGTATATTTAAAGTTCTGCAAATATAATACTATTCTAATTCAGCAAATTTCATCACCTGCTAAATGGTGATGTTTCATTAAATTCTAACTGATACACTATAACTTGCATTGGCCATTTATCCCATTGTTTGTGCTGCCCTTGTGAAGAAGAAAGTGTGTCTTCTTCAGAATTCTGGGTTTATAGACTAGTCTCCAACAGAGAGAAGGAGAAATTTTATAACCTTCTCTCTTTCTATTGCCTTTCATTTTTTTAAAGATGGTATTTATACCTTGCTGATTTCCCAGTTTTTAAAAGAGACTATGTATTGTTTTCAAAATCAATGTACACTTGGAAATGTTATTTTAAAAAGAGAAAGGCAGGTATGTGCTATAGGATTTTGCTTCTCTTCTCCCAAAGATTCAGGTTTACCCTGGGGCTTAGTTCTCAGACTTGGTGTCCATCATAATTGCCTGAGAAGCATATTATTGACAGATACTGGACCTCTTCTCTGAGAGCTCAATTCAGTAGGTCAGGGATGGGTGTCCAGGCATCTGAGTTTCTAATAAGCTTCCAGAGAGGTTCTTGAGGCACACCATGGTTTTACCTTCTAAGGGATGAGTTTGAAGTGGGGAGAGTATGCAAGAGAGCTCACATTTGAATTTGAAAGTGTGCATTTCAGACCAGTAAGGATGATGCTGTCTTTTTCCTTTTGTCCAGAGGAAATGGGAAAGGAATACAAGTATTTGAAGACTATGTTTCTTATGTATCAGGTGAGATTCAGAGCTTCTTGTTGGATTATGAGAGTAAGAGAAGCAAGGCTCATTCTCTTGCTTGATGGTGTCGGGATGAATCTAGAGCTCTGGCCCAGACAACAATTTCATTAGATTCCCAGCATCCTTGGACCTAAGTCCAAGGACATACACTAACTGGGCCCAGAGAGAAGAGTGAATCTTCGGACTGTGATGGCTTTCATGTGTGACAAGTCAGTCACCCTGACCCTAAAGGAACCCATTGAAAAATATGTTTGGGATTACAAAAGTAATACCTGCTCAGTGGTTTTTTTTTTTTAAGGAAATACATAAACCATCAACAGCAACAACAAAAAACTATTACCACCCCAAGACAGCGGCTGTTAATATTTGTACTTTGTGACATCTTTGATTTTAGTAGAGTGCTGGGTCAAAAGGAATAACCATTGTAAAGGCCTTCGATCCAGTCATCAAATCGCTACCCAGAAATACTGCACTATTCCCACTAGCAGGACGTGGAGATACTCTAGTGATCTCAGAGCATAACCCATTCACTTAACCAGCTAATTTGATGGAGGCCCAGGAACAAAGTTAGGTAGGGCAGAATTTCTTCCTAGGGGGATGAAAAATGGAAGCTAGGGAGTGGACAGGGGAGGGCTGAGGCAGCAAGCCCCCATTCTTTGGTGACCAATTAATCCCAGTTTGCCCAGGACTTTGGGGTTTTAGCACTGAAAGTCTGGAGTTCCAGGAAACAATTCAGTTCCAAGCAAACAAGGATAGTTGATCACCCTATCAAAGGAGGAAATCAAGTTAAGCGCTAGCACCACCTCTGAAATTCAATTGACCACTCACAGTATAAGTTTTGAGCTTGTATTTCAAATTCATTTTTCAAGATGTACCTTGGTATAGTCAGGGAAAATGTCATAGACCAGAGCCTAAGAGAAGCATCAGGTTGATAAGCAGGTAAGCTGCCCCAATTTTCTACATATGCTTTGTATTTGCTTTAAGCCGGGCCTCTTCAGAAAGTGTGATGTCTCTGGAAACTGAGCTGCCCACCAGCCTTGAAGATGATTAGAGAACCTGTATTTAAATGGCCACAGTTACAAGTGAGCTCTGATGCCTGGGCCCAGTGTGAATTCTGCCACTGACCTGACAAGGAAAGGAGTCAAGATTCTGAGACCTTATTGACAGCATCCGGGGCATGGTCCTTCCTCCTCCTGAGATCCCACCATCATGAAGTCTGAGCTAACCCACAGGGGCTGACATCTGGTTAGGCTTATTTAACTTCAACCACAAAGGAAGTTACATGGACACTCTCTGAAAAACATCCTATTGTTTTCTAAATGTTCAAATTAACTTCTAAGCATTTCCCTTGTTTCTTCATGTGCTATTTATGAGTGATTTATGCATAATTCAGAGGGAGTTGACATGTGAATCCTCGACATGGGGAACCCTACCTGTTTTGAAAGGAAGCCCAGTCAGTGCCAGTGGGCAAATACCATGCAGTCTGACTTTGAGGCTTCTCTAGCTCTCGGAGGGCTGGGCTGGAATTTGGTTTCACCAGTCACCCATATAGGGCCCTGCACTGCCCCTCTCCCGCGCCCAGCAAGGGTCCCAGGTGAAGGAGGCTACAAAGGCCCAGTGCTATGCCTTGGGTCAGTGTGCAGTCTTTTTCAGGGGCCTTCTCTTCATGATTCCTTTGTGCCTCCACAGGACAGCATTTATGACGAAATGGAAGATAAGTGGTCAAGGAAGAAGGCAGAATGGGAGAAGGATGAGAAATCGGAGCGGGAAAAGATCCTGCTACAGCAAAGTTAGTACTTCTGACTTCTTGGTGATAGGTGCACCAAAAAACTGCCATTAAGCTTAGTCTCAGCTCAAGGAAGGGAGTCTGGATTCACTAATGGTATGAGCTACATGGCTAGACTCCTGAATGGTAGGTGCCTGGAGTTCTCAAGAAAGTGACGGGAATGGAGTGTTTTATGAAGTTCAGCCACCTGAGGTTCTAAGCCTATACCTTCCAAAATTCACTGATTCTAAGTTTGGCCATAATAGACTGGAACAGGCTTTGGGACATCTATAAGAATGTGGACTTGTTATCTAGATACAGGTTGGTCCAAAAGTTCCAGAAAAAAAGTTCTTAAATTAGGTTTTAAATATTCAGTTGTTGGGGGAGGGACAATATAATCCATTGTACTGAATTGTATTCTATATTCCCACCCACCCCTAAGTAAGCCATGTTTGGTACATATATATGGATATAAATATATATATTAAATTGAGATATAATTGACATATAACACTGTATAAGTTTAAAGTGTATAATATATTGATTTGATACATTTATGTATTGCTATATATTTTTAATATTTCCAACACTTAGCACAGAGTTGGGATCATAAAAAGTGCTCTGGAGGTGAGCCCCTACTCAACTGAGCATCTTCATAAATAGAAAAGGAAGAGAGGAATTTGTGGAGACTCTTCCCTAGCCTAGAGGACTAGTTGAGGTAGGAGTGGGGCCTCTACAAACCTATGCCACTTCCTACCTCAACCTAATTCATATCAAACTTAGTTGATTTTAACAAATTACTCATTGAAATACAGATACTCCCTGGGAAAGTTAATTCTTAAGGCCATTCCTTCCCTGGTAGGGTTGCTGGACCACTAGAAGTTAGCATGAAGACCTCTCCAGGTTAAGGCTGGGAATGAAATGTGGAACTGCTCCTATTTGAGGTTTGCCTGGAATCCTGGTGTAGCATAGTCCAGGTCACCTCCCAAACTCCTAGCTACTCATATTACACTCATTCCGTGTTGTCAGCATTCAGGATGTGACAACCCGTTTTAGAAGACCAGGCTTAGGCTGCTCAGAGTGTAGCTCAATCCACACTTTCCTGTGAGGCCAGGAGTTGACTTCTTATCCATCCTCAGCACCATAACGCTGAAAAAGGAATTTGTGTTAGCCTCTCATCCCTCATTCCTCCTCCTGTTCAGTGTTGATTGGATCTCTGCTAACAGGTTTCTTTGCCCCCGTCCCCCCACTTCAAACCATTTAAGCCTACCTCTACCCAGAGCTAAGTATAGAATAAATTATTTTGCTGGAAAAGTCATAGAGCTGTACTTTATGATAAGATAGTCAAGAAAGCATAGTGGTTACTTCAGCAGAGAGAATAAACAAAATAATAAGCAACAGGTCTAAAATAAACTACACAAAAGAACAAGACACATCAGAGGTAAATCCCACACAGCTGATGTGACTGAGAGCCATGAACTTGTTGGCCTCACTCCCAAGTCTCTCCAGGTGTGCATCAGCCTCAACACCAGCTGAAAGCACCTCGGGTTTGACCCAGTCTGGACTTTCTATTACCTATAGACATGCTGGTTTTCTCTCTGCATCTGTTTTTCCCCACATTTACACCTCTGTGTGATTTCCTCTCACCTCCACAGAAAACAGGATGACAAAAAAGTTTGAGCTAGAGTCAGAAGAAGAAAAGAAGAAAATATATGATTCCTACAACGCTGTCTTTGAGAACTTCAATCGAGAGAAGGAGGTAACTCAGCCCAAAGCCCATCTGTGGTTGGATGTGCAGTCTTGGTGGGACACCTGGTTCCTAGGTGTGCCCCTGTGATTCGGCAAGCTTTTGTCTTCTTGGGAATATTTCTCCTTTCCCAGCTTCCCTAGAAAATATGCAAGTAGATTGACAGTCTTGCTGTCCTTTATCTAAATAGCCATACCACAGGGTTATTGGAATGAAAATTGTAATTAACAAGAAATAAGAAAATGTGCAACATAGAAGTTGAGATTCCCTATTTTGCCAGAATCCTAGTCTCTGAATGTCCTTTTCATTCTTGACTACGGCTGAAGAGAAAGGGTATTGTTGCAAATTAAACTAAGCAAATTTGGTCATGTACAACTCTTAGAAAATAAGGGCAGCTACCTAAAAGTTAGAAGTTGTGGGGGTTAGCTATTACTATGAGTCACTCCACTGCAACCTTGACACTGATAGCAGGTTATAATGACAGCAGATCTCTGTCATTATACAAGACCACAGATCTCAGACATGTGGACATTTACTACACAAACATGCATTTGACAGCAGGTCCAAGCAGTTATATCACAGTTATCTGAGTTATTGGGTGCATGATAGATTCATCATAGGTGTATGTGATGGTATTACAGAAGTAGGTTCCAGTGATTATTCTGTAACCATTGTCGTTAGCATTGGCAACCAGAGCTCCTCCTCAGCAGGACACAGGACCATTTGGGAGTCAAGTCTTAGACCCTATCCCTAAGCGTACAAGCTACAGGCTGGTTAGATTATTGTACCCACTTCATGCAAAGTGGAGAGTGTCTCTGAAATATGTTAGATATCTTGAATATTCCATTTTTAAGAGCCCATTCTGAACTGCCATGCTAACTGAAAAGCCATTAATTTCACCAATAAAAGCCTGTGTATGGCATTCACTATATTAGTCAGCAGAACAATAATGAGGAGATGGGGCATGCTCTGCAATAGTGCTTCTGGGGTCTAGAGAGCTCAGATGTCTGAACAAGTAGTAGCAGTTCCTCTTAGTGGGAAGAGATTTTATCGTCTGTGTGCATCTCTTCTTCCTGTAATGACACTGACCATGAATCTGTAAATGGGTGTTCTCTTTCTCTCATATCTATGATTTACACTTACAAAATGCACAGATATTAAATGTACATTTTAATGAGATTTGACACATGTATGTATTCATGTAACCAACACCCAAATCAAGAAAGCACCCCAGTATTTCTTTCCAGTTCATCCCTATCTCCCTCAAGACTTGCCCCAAGCCAACTAGTCTTTTGATTCTTATCACCAGAGATTATTTTTTCTTATTTTAAACTTTATACAATGGGATCATACAGTATATGCTCTTTTGTGTATAGCTTCTTTATCCTCAATATAATGTCTGTGAAATTTATTCATTTGTTATTCATATCAGTTATTTCTTCATTTTTATTTCTCAGTGGTATTCCTTTATAGGAGTATCACACAATGCATTTACCATTTTCCTGTTGGGGGAGATTTTGGTTGTTTTCATTTTTTGACTTTTATAAAGCTTTCGCAAATATCCTGTACAAGTGCTTTTGTAGACATATGCTTTCATTTCTCTTGTGTATACCTAGGAGTGCTATTACTGGGATGTAGGGTAGTTACAAGTTTAACTTTAGGAGACATTTCCAAGCTATTTTCAACAGTAGTTTCACCATTTCACTCTTGCATCTTACATGTATGAGAATTCCAGGTACTCCAATCATTGACAACAGCTGGCATTGATGATCTTTCAATTGTGACCATTCCAATGGGTATGAAGTGGTATTTCATTACAGTTTTGGTTTCTCTAATGATTAACTATGTTGGACAATTATTTATATGCCTTTTGGACCATATATACATCTTCCTTTATGATCTATTGGTTCAAGTCTTTTGCCATTTAAAAAAATGGGTTGTTTATGTTTTCATTATTGATATGTAGGAGTACTTTTTGTACTTTGGATACAAATTTTTTGTCAGATATATGTGTTCCAAATTCTGTCTCCCAACCTGTGGTTATAAATATTCTGTACAAGTATCTTTTCATTTTGCTCATCTTGTCTTTCAATGGGCAGAAGTTTTAAATTTTAATAACAGTCAATTTATCAATTTTTTCTTTTGTGGTTACATCTTTTTGTGTCTTCTTTATGAAATTGTTTCCTATTCCAAGGATATGAAGAGATCCTATTTGTTAAAAAAGCTTTATAATTTTAGTTTTCATGATTCTATGATCATTTTGAATAATTTTTGTGTGTAAGGTAGAGGTCATAGATCACTTTTTTCCAGAATGACATCCAGTTGTTCCAGAGTGATTTGTTGAAAAACAACAACAACACTTTTTTCTCCATTGCCTTTGTGTCTTTGTTATATTTGGGAAAGGATAGGGTAGACTCTCCATTCTGTTCAACTATTTGCCCTTAATTAGGCCAACACCACATTGTCTTAGTTACTGTAGCTTGAAATCAAGAAGTGAAAGTCTTTTAACATTGCTCTTGTTTTCAAGATTATTTTGGCTTTTTTATATCCTTTGTATTTCTATATAAATTTTAGAATTATCTTGTCAAGAAAGCCTGCTGGTATTCTGTCTAGAATTGCATTGAATATAAAGTTCAATTTTTGGAGAAGTATATATTTAACAGTATTAAGTCTGTGTACAAACAAGAAAAGCCTCTGATGAAAATAATTTTTTAATATTTATCAATACACTAACATTGAACATGAGTGAGATTTCCATTATTTAAAATCAACATGTGATGTCATTAGTTTATAACATGTGCTTCATGAAACCAGTATCTAAACTTTGGTAAATATTATGTTTCTCAGTCCTATTCTAGTTTTCCTAGTTTTTGAAAGAAGTTCCAGAACCCCATTGCTGACCTTTCTGAATAAAATTATTTCTAGGAACTCTTGAAACAACATGAAAAGGACACCTTGCTATTAGAGGAGCTAAAAAAGACCAAAGAGGTAAGCTTTCTCATTTTTTCTGTGGAATTAGCATCTTATAAATACATCAGTAAAATTATATGAGGCCTGTCCAGAAGGTATCCAGCTATGTAATATGAAAAATAGAGACATTCATTAAAGAAGATACAAGTTACAAGAAACATTGTACATAGGACAATGACACCTCAGTCCCCTTCAATGCAGGCACACAGTTCTCCCAACAGCCATCAGCTGCCCTGTCATATTTTCCTAATTACATCAATGTCTAAAATCTCTTTCCTCTCAAGGGTGATTTTAGCTTTGGAAAAGTCACAGGGCGCCAAATCTGGGCTATAGGGGTGCTGAGTCACCTGGGTGATTTGATGTTTCACTAAAAAACTTTGCATGAAATGTGATACATGAACAGGCACGTTGTCATGATGAAGCCACCAGTCACCAGTTGCCCACAGCTGTGGCCTTCTGAATCATCCAAATAGGTTTTGCAGAGCAATGTTCAAGCTTAAGGCAAAATTTGATGCAGATTCATTGCTCTACTCGCTCAGTCATTTTGAATGCACCGGCCACACAGTACATGTGCTCACTCAACGGTGTCTACCGCCCTCACTGACTAGTACAGTAAAGTCATCATTGTTCACGCATGTGCATTCCATTTTACTCTCCTTGGCTGCCAGATTACATTGCTGTCACACAAGCCATTCTTGTTATATTAACAATGACTAGACTTTTTCCGGACAGACCTCATATACTCTCAATCAATGAAATCAATGATAATTTTCCCCAAACTGGTAAATAGGAAAGCTAAAGATGAGTTTGCTGGAATCAGTAAGTCAAAAGGAACTTTAGAACTATCTATAAACAAAGCCATTTAGTATCTTTTTAGAGCCTGATTTGAACAAATATGTGAGCAATATACTGTGTGATCTTCAATGTCAGATGTCTTCCATTTCTAGGGTGGCTCAAACCATAAAAGGGTCTTAAACAGTAAAATGCCAGATTCTTTCCTTTAACCTCTGAAAAGTATAATACTGCCCCCTTGGAACTCTGACTTCAATCCTCTCCTTAAAACTGAGTGCACCGCACCTTACCCCAGAGCCTCCTCAAGGAACTTTCTCCTTCTGAGACTTCCATGTGGGAGACACCTGAAGGGAAACTCTTCAAACCCACAAAGTGCCCTGTGGTTCTTCTTTCACTGAGAATTTTATTTGGATCCAGAATGGACATGTTTGGGAAGTGATTAGCCATTATGAAAGCATGGAATGATACCTTAGAATCCAGGTAGGGCTTCGGTATTGTTGGGCAAACAGACTGCATTGTCCTACAAAGTAAAGGAATGGGTTTGAGAGCAAGGCAGATCCAGTGTATTCTTATAACTGCTTTGCTGATTCTCTCATTTGTGTCATTTCTGGGTCTATTTCTATGAATTGGTTAAAAATATTTATGGTCATAATTTTTTGCTTGTTTGCATGCCTGACAGGTTTTTAGTTGGATGCCAGCCATTATGAATTTTACCTTGTTGGGTGCTGAATATTTTTGTATTCCTTTAAATATCATTGAGCTTTGTTTTGGAATTCAGTTAAGTTCGTTGAAAACAGTTTGAGTTTTTCAAGTTTTGGTTTTAAGCTTTGTTAGGCTTACAGCAGTCTTTAGTCTAGGGCTAATTTTTCCCCACTGCTGAGATGATACCCTCCTGAGCAATCTACCCAATACTGTGTGTATTTAGAGGGGTTGTCCTGCCCTGGCTGGTGGGGATGTGAACTATTTCCAGCCCTGTGTTGGTTCTAGGAATGGTTCCACCTACTCCATGCTGGCAGTTCTTTCTCCCAACCTCATCCCCTTTGATTTATTCCTCTCTATCATGCCACTCCAGTGGCGCTGGACTTCTTACTGTCTCTCTAACAGGCCAGGATGCTCCTACTTCAGAGTCTTTGCTCTTGACTTGCTCTCTTTTTGGAATTCTCTTTGCCAGATAGCCACATGGCTAACTTTCTTACCTCCTTCCAGTCTTCACTCAAATGTCACCTTCTCAGGGGTCACCAAACAACTTGCCTGACACTTTCTTTTTCTTTTTCTTTTTCCATACAACTTATAACCATCTAACCTGATAAACTCAATGAGGGCAGGGATTTTTGTCTGTTTTCTTTACCACTTATCCTCAGTTTCTAGAA
The DNA here is from genome assembly GCA_007922815.1 of Macrotus californicus. Lineage (NCBI taxonomy): Eukaryota > Metazoa > Chordata > Mammalia > Chiroptera > Phyllostomidae > Macrotus > Macrotus californicus. The sequence continues at coordinate 3,437 of VMDR010007319.1, read as the reverse complement.
CACTGACTGGCACATTTCAGACATTTGGTAAATAGCAACTGATTTTTATAATGAATAAAAAAATGAAAAAATTGCAAAATGACATGCTTTGCACAATGCAGTTGCAGTGGGTGAGGGTACTTTTCAAGTTTATGCACAGTGGGAGGGAGCTCACCATGTGAGTAGAGCTGTAGGATGGGTAAGAGTTAGATGAGGCTGACATCTGAGAGCCGAGCCCCATCTGGCTCATCGTTAGAGTTTCTTCAGCATCTCTCTGAAGTAGATCCCACACTTATGCCTTCTCATCACTTCTACTGCATTGCCCACCTGCATCCTTGGTTTGTTTTTCATTTATTATTGTAATTATTTTGTTTACTTTTATTTAATTTCTTAAATATTTCCCTCACTAGAATGTGTCTCCCTTCCAAGTAGGAATTATATTTATCTTGTTCATCATAATATTCCTAGTGCCTAATACAATAATAAGGGTTTTTTCCTAATTAACAGCCTATTTTTTAGAGCACTGTTAAGTTTATAGAAAAATTAAGCAGAAAGTACAGAGATTTCCCATACACTCTTGACCCCCACACAAATATTAATATCTTGCATTTGGTGTGGTACATTTGTTACAGCTGATAAACTAATATTAATACATAATTTTTTACTAAAGTTCGTAGCTTAGATTAGGATTCATTCTTTGTGTTGTACAGTCTACAGGGTTTCTCTGATCTAAAAATCCTCTGTTCTCTACCTATACATCCTTCGCCGCCCCTCCCAACCCCTGGTAACCACTGATCTTTTTTACTATTTCTATGGTTTTGCCTTTTCCAGAATGTCATATATTGGGATCCATAGTAGATATTTAACTAATACTTATTTAATAAATGAATGATTGGTAGTTGTTGTGATAATGCATGTGAGCTCCAGTGAGGGCTGGCTCTGGGGCAGTGGCAGTGAGGTTATAGAGGAGGGTGTCCATAGATGGGTGATACACAGAGGAGGGAGAATTCTCTTCAGGGGCGTTGTGACTGAGTGGTGCAGGAGGAGAAGTAGCTAAAGTTAATGCTTCCCATTCTAGCCCAGGTACCTAAAGAAGAGAATAAGTGGGTAGATACCATCATGATATCCCAAAACAATTTCTTCTTACACAGATCATAGAGGAAGAGTTGCTTGCGCAAGCTAGTATTCTAGAATCACTTAACACAACCCTCTACCAAACCCAGATGGAACTCCAGAGAGAGGTGAGTCCTGGCTGAAATGGGGATGGGAGTTCGTGGCAGGATCCCAGACCTCCGTGCAGCTCTGCCATGCAGCTCGTTTGGGAAGATAGCTATTAAAATTTACATGTCTTTCAGAAAGCTGCGGTGGGAAACCTGGAGAAAACACTCCAGACCAAGCTTGCCGAATCGGAAGAGAAATTTAAACACACCATACAGCTCCTGACAGAGGAAAACATTCATTTGAGGTGTGAATGATGCACAAAAACATGACTCACCTATCTTTAGGAAGTGAGAGGGAGTGGGGATGAGGAAGAGGTGACAGTGAACCCAGGCCTTCATTCCCAAATGAAGTCAGGGCACAGGCACTTCAGGAGGAAGATATTCACTGTGAGCCTGGTCACAGAATTTACCTGCTGTGGCGGAACAGTTCATTGGAAATGGTGCTGGGAATGTGTCTAGACTCCTCTCCCTTACCTACATCTTAGTTTTTATACAAAATGACATGTGAGATTTATCTGAGAATCTCTAAGTGTATTCAGTTTTGTAACCAAAGGTTATTTTTAAATCCATCTCCCCTGAGGGTGTAGGGGTTTGGGTGTTAGTGGTTTACTCTTAGATGTAGCTGCATTTGGTTCCTGTGGATATTATCTTCAGGTCCGAAATTATACTGCTTTCTGAAGATGCATCTTAAATCACTGAACTAAATTTTGGTCAGTACTTTGATAAAGGGAAGTTATTCATTGTTTTGATTTAGTAGAAAAATTCCTCATCTGGGCATTTGGTCACCCAAATATCATATTTCACTAAAATCAAAGCCACTGCAAGTAATGAGTGAAACTGCCTCCAATGAAGAATAAAACCACATTTCTCTCTCACACCCCTTTTCACCCTTTGAGCCCATAGTGATACATCTTCTCTTTCTTTATAGGCAAAAGCTAATTGCCAAGAATGAAGAAATATATGAAGAACCATCTGGAAGGTCAACCTGCATGACTATTTATGAGGATGAGTCTGAGACTGTAGAAGATAGTGGCAACAGAAGACAAGAATAATGAGCAGAAAGGTAGTTCTCCATCGTCAGAGGCGGCAGGAATACCACCTCTGGAAGCCTAGAGGACTCACGTAAGGTTTTCCTGAGAAACACACATGATGAGTTTGGTTTGGGGTTACCTTGATTCTACTTCTGTCTTTTCCCCATTTGCTTTCCTCTGAGTGGCTGGGACTGTTTTGATTCTCATCTCAATTACATAGATTTTTCGACTCTTCATTGTGAAAAGTGATGTTCTCTATACCTAGAGTGGAGCTTTCTCTAGGTGTACCATTTTTCTCTTCCATTTTTACCTGTTTCTTTGTGAAGACACTGATCTGAAAATTTTCTTCCTATTAAATGTTGACTGTATTTTAGACTATACCTTTTGCCCCCTGGGGCATTTAGCTAGCACGAAAGAATTAAATGGTTTGATTCCAAAAACCTTTCTTTTTTACATGTGTTCCCCACTCTCCCACCTCCCAATCATGTTTCCTAAACTATGATTTAGGAAGAGTTTCTGATGATTCTCACCACCTTCTCCAAACCATTGCTAGAATTCAAGTGCCCACAGGACAGGCAACATAAGTAAGTGAAGTGGGCTGGACATATGGAGAAACAGTCCCACGAATACAATAATAGTTGGTCATTGGCAGCAGCTTCAATAGAGGAGATCGGGATGTGGGAGCCATGGGAGAGCTCATTCCGTTGCTGCCACAGGAGCGTGGGGTCAATGTGGTCAGACAAAAGAAAGCATTCTGGTTTTTATGTGACATCTCCCAATTTTTAAATGTGAACAACAATGTTTTAAAAAAATACAACTGTGTGAGTCAATATCGGGGGGCTCAAGAGAAATAACTGATTTAGACATTTTCTACCTGTGAGATGCCATCAGCTAAAAACAAAACAAGCAAAACAACATCCAAGGAGCAGTAAGATTAAATTATATTTTATTAAAAATATTTCAAATGAACTAAAGATATGAATTATAAATTTAAAAGCATGAAAGAAGCACAGCATTGCTAGCAAAAAAGAAAATCAAGCATTACAGAGGCATGCATAATTATAAGAGCAATAAGAGAAAAGGCTGAAAAGGGGGTTTGGAAAAAGATTATAGCAGATTTATAAAAATGTTTTTAAATTTAATGTAAGAAATAATCTCAAATTTGTATTTTAAAGCAACTTTCTTTTTTTTTAATTACTTTATTGTT
>VMDR010007318.1:0-41166 GCA_007922815.1 Macrotus californicus | reverse complement strand
GAAGCAAAATTGACAAAACTGTACGGAGAAATTGATGAATCTACCATCACAGGAGGAAACTTAAGTACAGTTTTCTCAGAAATTCACAGATCGACCAGCCAAAAGAATTAATAAAATATAAATTATTTGATTAATGTTCACATATGACCTAGTGGCCACACAATAAGGCTATAGCAAAATGTTCTAGGTAGGGTCCAAAAATTTTTAATTGAATGAAATGGGGGTTATACAATTATAAGATTAATGAAAAAACATTATTTCATAAATTCTAAGGCACACTTTTTTCACATTTTAACATCTCTCAAATTGGGATGTTTCAGATAATCAGTAATGTATCATAATTTAATTGGCAGTGTTTTTTCTCATGGCTCATAAAAAATGAGGCATCCTACAACGAATGCATCTTAAATTCAGTGAGATCTTTCCCATCGTTCTATAGTGTACCACAAGTAAAGATTATGAAATGTGTGCTGAACATCACTTATCCGTCACTTCCTCTCTAGGTCCCACCCTATCCACAGTAGAAAATAAGAACTCTGGCCTGTCTTCTTTGGAGAGTGGGGGATAGGTCAAGGGCAAGAGTTGATCACCAATCACATTATAGCCAGTCTTACCATCTATAGGAAACTTTCATTTAGAGAGAATGCCTATTCCTTTTCAAGCACACCTCGAACATTTATAAAAAGCCATCTGCTAGACCATAAGTGAGGTCTCAACAGATTTCAAAAAATTGATATCATATGGACCATATTCTGTGACCAAAAAAGTCTATCAAAAAAATAATAGCAAACCAACTTTGTAAATCTCACATGTTTTGAAATTTCAGACTCACATCGAAATCTTTTTCTAAGTCAAAGTAACATAATGGAAATTGGGGAAATACTGAAAACTAGTTACTTAGAAAGATGCCACATAAAACTTGTGCAATGCAGCTAAAGTGGTTCTGAGAGGGAAATTTGTAGCCTTAAGTATTTACATTAAAAAAGAAGAAAAGTTTTAAGTCGATTAGCCAAGCATAGAACTCAAGATGGTAGAGAAGAACTACAGAGTAAATCCCTCCAAAAAATAAGAAAAAAATAATAAAGTAAGAACAGAACAGCCCTGGCTGGTGTGGCTCAGTGAACTGAGTGCTGGCCTGCAATCCAAAGAGTTGCCAGTTCCATTCCCAGTCAGGGCACATGCCTGGGTTGTGGGCCAGGTCCCCATTTGGGGGCATATGAGAGGCAACCACATACTGATGTTCCTCTCCCTTCCTTTCTCCCTTTCTTCCCCTCTCTAAAAATAAATAAATAAAATCTAAAAACTAAAAGTAAAAAATGAGATAGATACAGAAAACTATTAGTTGGGGGAGAGGTGTGCTGAGAAAGAGAAATAGACCTGTATCTAAAGGACTGTGCTATCACTGGTCAGTTCTGGATGGGAGGAGGGACCAGATCATTGTTATCACATGTTCGGGCGGGCTGGTGTGAGATCCCAAGAAAGCATGTGCAAACTGAGCTCATTGCTCACCTCCTCCTAGGTCTTTCTTCCTATGGAAACCTTTTCACACAAAATGGATGTTATGAAATATTGTGCAATGTTCACATTTTACTCTCTGGCATTGTTATCATGAACTAAAATTTGCCAAATTACTATGAAGCCCTCGGTTTCTGAGGCAGTTTCTAGAATGGTCTTTGGACCTGATCACTGTGTTACTTAAGTTTATGGGTCTCGTTTCCTGACCTCGCACGACTTGGTCTCATGTGTGTCTTCCATTCGAGGTCGCCCCCCACTTTCTAATTTGACAGTTTAAGCTCCTGGACTCCCAGATATTAGAAAATCAGATTTATATCATTTGTATTTAAAATAAGAATTCTTGTTTTTGAATGAGAACTTGAGAGAGTGTACATTTCTCGAGTACACAGCCTTTAGTGAATGACCAGTGTGTCTGCTGATGCCTGCTCCTGGGTTACTGGGGCTGTTTCAAACAGCTTAATCTTTTGGGTTGAGCATTCCAGATTAGCAAACTCAGTTGGCAGAGGAACAATTATAGGAAGAAGTGCACAATTTGCACAACTTAAAGAAGATCCAAAAAGTGTATGTGTAGGGAGAAACAGAGAAAGAGAGAGAGAGAGAGAAGGAGAAACGAACAGTTCAGGAATAGGACCATAAAGCAGAGAGCCTGAAAGGATCTCTTTCTGCCAACTCTAAAATAACTGCCAACTCTTTAAATGGTCAAAAATTGGCAAAATCAGTGGGCTCAGCTATCACAGAGTTGGAGGTGACAACAGCCTGCCCCAGACCACATTGTCCTGGTTAGTACTTTATTGTCACATTGCACCAAACCACAACCTGCCCCAGGGTCCTTCCATGTTTCTTGTAATCAGGATGTTATTTTGGCACTGACATAATTTGTATTGTTTGCATTCCCAAAAAGAAGGCAAACTCTTCCCTCTGCTTCTAGAGAATGACAAAGTCACACAAAGGTATACAAACATTTCTCCTTTTGCAAAATAACCAGCTTCTCATCTATTCATTAGCACACCAAGGAAATTCAAAGGTCAGTAATTTAATTTATATCTTCTCAAAAGAAGAGTCAGTGCCACAAGCAATGCGTAACTAGCATTCTTTCGCTGTTGCCATGATTGCTAAAACAGATGTTGGTTTAGCCAGTGCCCAAAACAGTGGGCTTCATGTTCTGTTCATTTTAAAAAAAAAAATAGAAAGCACTTGCAGAAGTGACAACTAAAATATTTCTGGGTTTCTTTTACACACAGCCCAGCATCAGGAAAACCGCTTCCTTTGTAGGCCAAGGAAGTCTGAAAGGTGCAGCTAAGACAATTTTATTTTCCCTGCATGGCTGAGATTCACAGTCTCAGCAAAGGTATCTATAAAGCTTGTGATTGAATGTAAAAGGCTCAAATTCAGCCAAAATAAATATCTAACAAATGTTGTATGATAGAGTCCAGCCTGGTAGCCTCAGTTGAACCTGACCTGCTGGACTTAAAATTTGTGAATGTACTGAGCCCTAATAGATTACAATGTTTGCTGATAACAAACATTTTTATTTCATATTTCCTCACTCCAAATAAAATTATGTTCATTCCTACCTCAGTGCCTTTGATCATATTTCACTTTCCTTCTGGAATGCCCTCTGATCTCTCCACCTACCCAGATTTCACCGTGGCTGCAAGGCCTGCCAAGTGCTGCCTGGATCTGTCCCAGGATGCCTCACTGACCTTGGCAAGCCTCCTGAACTCCCTGTGCTCTGAGCTCAGGCACTGTGGTTTGTAGCATCATTAAGAGTTTAACTACATAGAACCTGTGCTGCTCCTACATGAGCCCTGTGAGTCAGCCCTCACTTTCTCGCTGGACTATGATAACACCTTCCAGGACTGGTAGATGACTTTTTCATCTTTCCATGTCTCCTACTGCTAAGCATGTGGTAGAAACACAATAGAAAATGATTTGTTGGTTTCCTGATACCCTGTTATGCAGTTTACAGACATTGTTTTAAGTAGTCAATCATCATGGTAATCTCTGGTAGCATCTGTCTCCATGCTGCACCACCCACATCATAAGCATGGCTTCCACCATCCTAAATTCATAATCTAAAGCAACAGCCAACAGAGTGCAGTAGGTAGGCTTACTTACTGATAATAGGTAGTAATGATGCTGACTAATAGGTGAAGGATGGCCAAGAAGACCAATTGAGCATAGACATTAAATAAACAGCTACATGAAAAGCAGGTAGACAAATCCCTATATCTAATGGAACAAAAAATGAAAACAAGAAATTAGCCCTTCTCTTCTAGTGTCACAGTATTTGAAATTACTGAGTAACTTTTTTAAAAATCCTATTTCAATAGCCCACTCATAAGAACTAAGGCATTCTGACTCTAATGAAGTACATCTATTCTGCATTATTCTCTAAAAACTGGTTTTGATTAACAAGCTTTATGCATTTTATAGCAAGAAAAGAAAGTACTGAATGAATCCAAGATTTACTTATTACCTCTCTCACCATTAGGAATGCCATGAAATGTCTCTAACGGGTCAGGGTAACAACGGGACTAAGATGATGCTGGAGCCCTGACTGGTGTGGCTCAGGTGGTTGGGCAATGGCTTGCAAAACTAAAGGTTGCCGGTTCGATTCTTGGTCAGGGCACATGCCTGGGTTGCAGGCTTGGCCCCCAGTTGGAGTGCTTATGAGAGGCAGCTCACTGATGTTTCTCTCTCACATCGATGTTTCTCCCCCTCTCTTTCTCCCTCCCTTCCCCTCTCTCTAAAATTAAATAAATAAAATCTTTAAAACAGATGATGCTAGAAAACCTTGACATAAGGGATCTCAAAGCTTGCATTTGTAGGAGTATGGCATCAATCTTCCCCTTAATCACATACTATTGAGGGTGTATCTAAGTCCTTCTGGTATCACTCATATAAAGCATAAAATAATAAGATTTATAGCAAACTAGAATTTATATCTAAACGATTGCTACTCTTTCAAAATATTTACCTTGAAAGGGTATATCCTTTCTCAGCAACACTGCCACTATTCCAACCATCTGCCGAGCTCCCGCTCTGAAAGTGCCGCAGCTTTGAAGGCCCAGTACTTGAATACCCTCATCAGGGCAATGGGAGAACATCCTCAACATCTGATTTCAAAACAACCCCAAAAGTTGGAGGGATGATGAACGGTGGGCTATCAATCTGGGAAGCTCCTTGGTGGAAAACGAAGTATGAATAAGAAGGTGCAAGATTTTCTCTTTGTGGTCTATAAAATGATTTCAAAAACGGTCCACAGGGAGGTGTTGCAGAATGCTTTGAGCACCTCCATGGCGACGTGTGCTACATCACTGTGAAGTTTCCAGCAGCCAAAGGCGCTGGTGTGGGATTAGATTCATTTGGATGTGGGAGTTCGGCCGTGGGCACCACATGGACAGCCTCGTTGCTTTCGCCATGCTTTTCAAAACGAGTTCCACACGGGCACAGGTAACACTCACCTAATGCTTTTTCTGTACAGCCTACTTTATAGGTTAAGAAATCCAGTATCTATCAATTTTATCCGCATTTCTCACCCAGATTACCTGTCAGGTGGCAAAAGTAAACCATAACGTCTGATTATGTTTCGCTCTCATTAATGTTTGATCAACTTTAACCAGGGATATCACCTTTACCATCGGAAAAGCCACTTGGTTTTCCCTTCCCTTGACATGGGATGGCACTCTGAGGGTCTGTGACTTCCCAGGCATGTAGCCCGAGAAAGAGCTCCAATCAGAGCTAGTGTGGTGTTCACAGGAATAAAATTCACTTGGCACATTGCCAGGAACATGGCCTGGGCAGGGGAAGCAAGGGGAGAATGGAAAGGGAAGTCCCATTTATTGAAGGATGGCATGTGCCAGGATCTCTACACATATTTTATCTCATATAAGTATCAAATCAATCCTGGAAGTAGAAACATCTCAACTTCATATATGTAGAGAAAAGAGGTTGGATAACTTATCCCAAGTCCACATATTAGTAAGTGGAAGAATTAAGATTTAGCTCTTTTCCTGACTCCAAAGCCCAAGCTCTTTGTAGTGAGGGTGGTGAGCTGTTTCTACTGATGGAGCCATGGAGGGGGCCATGAGCAGCCTGGGGGGCAACATTAGCTTCAGCACCACTTCTGCCTGTCACTGGCTGTAGAAGGTGTTAGCCTGCTAAGTTCTCACTTCTCTCAATTTAATAAGTAAGTCGAGTGACTATTAAGTCTTCCTACATTGGAAACACTTGACTACAAGGGTGTCCAACCCACAGCTTGCAGGCCACATGCGGCCCAGGATAGCTATGAATGTGGCCCAACACAAAATCGTAAATATACTTAAAACATCATGAGATTTTTTGTGATTACATGTCTCAATGTATTTAATGTGTGGCTCAAGACAACTTTTCTTCTTCCAGTGTGGCCCAGAGATGCCAAAAGGTTGGACACCCCTGCTACATCTCAAAGTTATAGACATGAATAAAGTCAGATCTATGTCCTCTAGGGGCTTAAAGTTCAACGAACTAGACAAGCACATAATGGTATAATTGCTATAATATACAGTAGAAGCTAAGACAGAGGCATGATATAAAAGGGGAGCACAGACTCGGAGTTCAGTTTGCTTGTCCGTGTTCCACACTCAACCACAAGGTCTGTGACTACAGAGACCTCGTCCATCTTTGGCACCAGGTGCTTGTAGGGGACCTCACCCATAGCAGGTTTTCAATAAATACGTAAGGTATGAATGAATGGAATCAGGAGGTGCCTGATCTCAGTCTCGAAAGATGAGAAACAGTTAACCAAGTAACGAAAGGAAGAAAGGGTATTTCGGGGAGAAGAACATGAGAACAGCAAGGTGTGTGCTGGGAACTATATGCAGTTTAGTTTTGTCAAAGCACAAAGTGTAAGGAAGGAGGTGCTGGGAGAGAAGGTTGGAGTAAAACAAGAGGCTGGTTGTAAAGGATGTTGTGTGGCCTGAGGACTCTTGTATCTAGGGTTCCATATGTGCATTCTGGGGATTTGGTGGAACCCCCAAAATTGTTATCAAAATTTTTGAGCTTGTGTGTAAATGCTAATGTGTACTTTCTGAGGAAGAGGTGTACCCCACTCATTAAATTCTCAAGGGTGAAGAACACGTACAGGCGACAATAAAGAGCTATTAACGAGTTCACGGGTGGGCAGAGCCATCAGATTAACATTTTAGATGATGACTTTTGATTTACAGAGGATGGAAGTAAGTGTAGCAAGAATGGGGGTGGAGAGACCAGCGAAAAGATAATTGCACTATTCAGGAAAGAAACCATAGGGTTCTAAACCTAATCAGTGGCGTCAGAGACAGAACAGATGGGCAGATTCATGATGTACACAGGAATTGAAGCAGATGTACTGACGGAGGGTATGACATCAGGGAGGAAAGAGGGAGTGACAGAAAACTGAGATTGACTCCCAGGTTTCCCGCTGGGGTTGCTAAGTAGGATCATTGAATGAAGGAAGGAGACAGCAGGTTTGACAGCAGGGGCAAAGGATGAGCTCAGTTTGAACTCTTGAGTTTGAGGTATCAGTAGGACTTACCAGACAGTTGAGCGACCCTGCCTCTGCCCCTGAAGCATGAGGAGAGATCCAGGCTAGAGATAAAGACTTAAGTCATCAGTATCTAGATGACAGTTTAAACTACGAAAAGAAATGAGAGCCCACGGAAAGTTTTAGAAGGAAAAGCCAAGATGCACCAAGAGTGTGTCCATGACTCATAAACAATGTAAATTACTAAATGCCACTTAGGTGTACACTTAAAAATGGTTCAAATGGCAAATTTTATGTATGCATATATGTATATTTTTACCATAATTTTTAAAGTGGGAGAAAATAGGTAAATACTTCAGGCAAAATAAAAAGTATATACTTTTATTAAAAAAGAGAAAAAGGACCCATGGAGCATGTCAACATTTTAAGGACTGCATACAAGGGGAAGCCCATGAGGAAGGTGGACCGGAATAATCAGAGATGGGAGGAAGGAAGATCATTAGAGTACTGTCACAGATGCCGGGGGATAGAATTCCAATAAAATACAGGGTGGGGTGGGCAGAGGAGTTAGAATCACCAAGGCTACTTCCAGAAATAACAGTCAGAATATATGAGCTCTGGGAGAAAGAGAGAATTTTGGTTTCTGGACTTGCCCATACAGAACTTCTCAGCAGCAATGAAATGACTTAAATTTCATCTTTCAAAATAAAACTTGCCCATGCTCTGCCAGTTTTGTCTGGGCAGGAAGCAGAGCTCAGACCATCTGCTGAGGATGGCGCTAAATTCCACTTCAGAGCACTGGAATGCGATGCCTCCCAAGTGCCAGCCTCTGCCCTGGGAGGGAGGAAGACAGCCTGGAGCAGAGGGAGGCACCACAGAGCCCTCCCACCTCCCTCTGCCCAGGCTCACACTCTCCCATCGACGGCTCACAGGATCTCCCATCAAAGCAGGACAAGTCGCTTTATCTCTGCATAGTTCCCTCTCACTAGGATGGCTTCTTTGGTACTTAGACCAAGCAGGTTGCTATGACATCACAAGGTCATAGACAGGAGCTGCCTCCGGCTGAAGGGTCTCTTTCCCTCAAGGACTTTCCAACAGTGCTCCAAACACAACCTCATTCAACACCAGAGAGAGAGGGACAGGCACAGGAGGGAGGCAGAGGGGCCACTGGGGAAGCTCGAGCTACGGCAAACCCGCCTGTTGTGTCATCCTGAGTGCCCTGCACCATCACCATTCACTAACTGAATCAGGAGAACAGCATTCCTAACTTTCGGACGCTCTAGTGGATCATCAGCTAATTTCCTGCCATGTTTGTGGCAGTTTGGCTAATATTCCTTCAGTGTGGCAGAATAAACCTGCCAATTCATTCTTTCATGTTAAATGTTTAAAAGATCGTTTAATCATGTGAAAGAATCGGAGTTTCTTCAGTAATTCAGTGTAAATACTCAGAATCTGCCAAACCAAGCACGGAGCTACAGCAAGCCCACCACCCATCAGTGAGGGCTGCCGTAACACCTGTGTTAATAATTTGTGTATACTCTTGTTGTCAAAAGGTAATTGTTACTATTATCAGGCCCCATCCTGGGTTATGTTCAAATAAGAGATATTGGGGGGGTCACTGTAGTAGGGGGCAATAAAGCATGTGACAAACAGAGATGAGATCCCCAAAATGGTAGATGAAAGCCTCAATATTGACTTTTTTATTGTGGGCCGGAGACTGGCTGAGTGTGGCAGCTAGTGGGCTGGAAACCAAAACCCAGAGTTAAATAAATAGGTTTACCAGCCTCGTCACGGGCATGGAGCCTGTCTGGGGAAAACTTACAACCGGGGGCAGAGTTGCCAAGAAGCTGATGAAGCTTTTACTTCAGGGATCCCCACTAGAAAGAGATTCTTCTAGATTCTTCTAAGGCCCTGGGAAGATCCCTTATTATTTTGCATTTGTATTTTTCCGTTTTTTCTTAAAGAGCCCACCCCCAAATTATATAAGCATCAGGCCCCCACCCCCGAAAATAATCTGCCTGCATGAAACAAGAGGACAGCCCTGCTCCCTGTGGGCAGCATGCTCCCAGGGAGAAAGGAGAGATCAGATCCCGGCATGCTTGGCTAACTCCATCCTTACTTACTGAATGAGTAAGGGGGGGAGAGGCAGTCCTGGGTTGTACACACAGGGTGCCCTCAACATGGAAGGACAGGCAGGAGTGGGGGAGAACGTTCCCTCCTTTTCTGAGACAGTCATGCAGGCCAAACTGCAGACACTTCGATGGCTCCATCTTGGTCCCCTGCCTGGGCATCAGGCAGATGCTCACTCCAGACTTGAGATGGAGCGTTTCACAAAGTTTCTTTAAGTTGAGTTTCCCCCAGTCTCCCACTAATTCCTCTCCATTCTGTAATCCTCCCTTGACCATGGCAACCCACAAACCAAACCGAAAGCAGCAGCGGTGCTTGATGTTATACTGTCCAGAGGCCTGCCTCTCTCCTACCCCACTGCAGGCAGGCCCGGGCAAGATCCCTCCCCCAACCCCTGCCACAAGCCATGTGTCAGATATTCAAAATTACCTAGAAACCTACCAAGTAAGGCATGCTTTCATTACCCAAGTTTCCAAATCCAGATTCTTGAACACAATGCCTCCTTGTCTTAAAAGACATGCTCTCATTTGGTGAGCTGGGAACAGAGGCATTGAAGAACGCCATGATGCAGAGACTGGCCTTTCAAGCCAGCCAGACAGCCTTGATGGAAGGTCATCCTAACAGCAAACGCCTTGGATGGAGCAGAGCTGAGGGAGTCCTGCCCTCGTGCTGAATGTTCCAAGTCTGCTCTGTGAGAGCACATTATACATTATACTGCAGCGTTTGATGGGTAGGGGGTAGGGAGGAGGCTAAAACTCCTCGTTGAAGAAAAGAGGTGATCCCCACCCCCAACTCGAAGAAGCACCTCCTTAGGCTGCTGGCTTTACCATGCGCTTCCTTTCAGCTCCACTCACATACCCCAGAGACCCCCACCTCTTTCCAAAACAAAAATTTTTTAAAGGACCCTGTTGATTTTTTAGACTTTGTTTTTTTCTTTTTGAAATAAAATGAGAATTTAACTTGATGTGATATTTAGCCTGTTGGGAAAACAACAGTGGCAGGACCTTTGGCTATTTATGTTCAGCTTCTTTTCCCTTCAGAAATCTTTTTCGAAGGTTTGTGGTCAGTTGCAGGCAGGGCCTGCCAGCCCTGCGGGTGTCAGACTGAGAATTTGCCAGGCCAGTCAGCTTCTGTTCTTGCGCTATGTCCTGAAATCAAGTCCCTGCAGGTCCCCACTTCAAGCTCTTCCTTCTGCAAAAAGGGGACAACAGTCCCTACAAGTCTGCCTTAACAAGGCTCATTTAATTAAATGAGATTAAGCATGGACAGCGCTTTGCATAGTCCCAGGAATGTGCACAGTACACAGTAACAGTCAGCTAGTGTTAGTGAAATCAGTACTGACCACATCCACAAAAATGCAAGAGTTCTGGAAGGAGCGACGCTTAAGATGTCATCCTAAAAGAACGGGGCAGAATTGCAGCAGCCCTTCACCTGGGCCTTGGACCCCCAGTCTCTCCCTCCTCTGGCCCATGTTCGACAGCTGCTTCCCAAGAAACAAATCCCTTTCCAGTGTCCTCAGTTACATCCATCATGGCTGCCCCTGGGCTCAGGTTAGAGGCCAGGCTGCCCAGCTTGGCTCACATGGCCTCTCACAGTGGGGAGCCCACCTCCCTCTGCCCCCCCACCCCATGCCATGCACTTTGTGTTTGCCTTTCTGTGCAGGAATGCCACCCTCTCCTTGGCCCTGCAGGAGAGCTCCAGTGTGTCACTTCCTCTGTGAAGTCCTAGTTCACAGACACTTGGTTCTTAGCACTTGTTAAGTGCAATAGTCTGCTGGTTAAACGGAGCTGTGGAACCAAACTGTTCCACTTTCGATTCTGGTCGCTCCCTGTGACCTCGGGCAAGTTTCTTCACCTGTCCTTGTCTCGCTATTTTTACCTTAAGATTGAAAAAATAGTATCATTAAATTCATAAGGTTGTTAATGAGAATTAAATGAACTAATATATAGAAAGAATGTTAGTACCTAGAAAGAATAGTCCCTGACACATGGTAAGAGCTAATAACAGTTATTAGCATCATCATCATTATTGTTATTACTATTCCACCAGAACATAAGCTCTTTAGGCATAGAGACTATCTATTTTGTTCACTGCCTGGCACATGAAAGGTGTTGAATAACACACAGCTCCTTGCCTGTGGTTGTTCATACATCTCCACCAATAAACCCTGAGCACCCTGGTTCTGTCTAATCAATTCTGAACCACAGAGTTCTGCTCAGCGGGCACAGAGCAGATCCTCAGTAAACGTTTGCTGAATGAACACATGAACAAACCTCTGAGGTTGTGTGTGCACATTACCTCCTAGTAAAATGTGAGCTTCAGGTCTAAGTTTGCCAAAAATTGGTGCCCTTTGTTTGATGGTACTCTTCTGCACTGCATGTATAATTGTGGCTAGAAGGTCTTGAATACCAGGCAGTGCATTGGGGGCTTTCTCGTGGGAGAACAAGCTGTCTCTAGAGTAGGAGAAAGTTCTTCCAGAAGCTCCTGCCCCTGGGCACTTCCATTCTTCCAGTGCCCCTTGCTGCATCTGTCCCTTCCTGAGTCCCACATGTCCTCCTCCAATACGGCCAAAGAGAACTGTGGCTCATAAGGGGCAGACCAAGCATGGCTGGAGAAAGGCCAAAGGTGTCTTTGTCCAAAACCGGGATATTTTCTCCCAGCACAGAAGCCTCCTCTTTCCCCTTGCAGGCCAGATCCTTCACCCTCCCCACTTCACAGGAAACCTTCTCCTTCTTCCAGAAGGAAATTTAAATATTTCCCCACAATACATCAGCCTTTCTGCTTCTCTGTCTAAAGTGAAATGTAAAATCAGCCCTGGCTGGTGTGACTCAGTGGATTGAGTGCTGGCCTGCAAACCAAAGGGTCGCCAGTTCGATTCCCAGTCAGGGCACATGCCTGGGTTGTGGGCCAGGTCCCCAGTAAGGGGCAAGCAAGAGGCAGCCACACATTGATGTTTCTCTCCCTCTCTTTCTCCCTCCCTTCCCCTCTCTCTAAAAGTAAATAAATAAAATCTTTTAAAAAAATAAAGTGAAATGTAAAATCAGGAGGGAAGAGATTGTATATAATGTGAATAAATGTAGTCTGTACTCTTCACTTAATTGTAATGCAATACTAAAAGACCACTATTTTATAAGCCTCTCAGTAACCATTTATTCCAAGTGCAAACAGATTTATGATCCGAAATACCCGGCACCCCCACAGAAGTTGTGGGGAAATAGAGGGAGGGTGAGTTCAATGTTTAGAGATGATTGTTTTTACCCCAATTGCCCGGCCATGTCTGCTTCCATCCTTATGGCTCATTTTATCCTCACGTCGGTGCACTGAGGCAGGTGAGGTTTAGTATCGACATTGCATGGTCGTGGGACGCAGAGACTGACATATCAAGAGGGTTGTCCTTAACTAACAAATTTGGAAAACATGTGTGGTTTCTCTGAGTCATCACTGAGAGCACTACTCTCTGCTGTAGCTCACGCATAGATGTTGTGGGTCCAGGAGCATCCTCTCTACCACGGCCAAGTCCACCCACTGCCCAACCCTGCACCTGCACTTGTAAGACTGCAGCTCCCTCAGGGGCAATCTGGCATTCTCAAGCCTTGGCTTATTGGGGGCTGGGATCTTTAGTTCCCTGGCTTTTGGGTCAAAGAAAGACATTCCAGGGAGTAAGAGCTGCCTTTAAACAGCTCTCAGTCTCCCTCCCTGTGGGCGTGATTAGAGTGGGAGTGAGTCCCATCCCAGCTCTGCTGTTAACCTGCTGTGTTGCTCTGAACAGGCCATGCAACCTCCCTCCTGTGTAAATGGGGGCAGAGGGGCAGCTTTGGGAACCTGATCAATGCTGTGGATGGTCTCCCCTAAAGACACAAGTACCAGAAATCATGGGTGTCATTTCAGGAGGGTCACAACCTTCTGTCCCTCTGAGCCCCTTTGTGTGCCCCATTGGTCCACGGACCCTGGGTAAGAACCCCTGGGCCCAGTGAGTTCTGACCAAAGGAGGAGTCCCAGGTGCAGATTTATAGTGCAACTTCCATAGTTTATTTCCTTATTATGATGTGTTTTAAAAACATACAGATTTTTAAAAAGAACAAAAATGTCATAAACATATTACCAACAAAACCAAACATAGATGTACATAAACCCACTAATTATATCGCGAGTATTTTCTTCTGTCACTTAGATATTATTTGAAAGCATAATGTCTGCGTGGCAGTTGACTGCATGGTAGTGCTAGAATGCATTATTTACCATTCCTTAACTGTTAAACATTTAGGTTTCCCCTTTATTCTTATTATCTGTGCAAACACACGTGATTATTTTCTTGGGCTAAAAGTGAAATTGCCAGCCTTAATTAATACCTATGGCAAACCCCTTGCCACCTCTTCTGCCGAAAGTTGTACCCATTTCCACTCCTAGTAGCCAGGAGAGGGCAGGGGTAGAGGAAATTTAAATCTGCTTCTTGAACCAGCAACCCCAGAATACCAACACCGAGTACGATCTCTGTTTGCTAAAAGTTAACAACCGTCACAGGCCACAGCAATCACGTGTGTTTTCAGGGCTGGCCTAGGCACGTGTGGAAGTGGATGGAATTTGCCTTGAGCGCCTGCCTCTCTCCCTGGCCTCCGCAGAACCACTTGATCTGACTGTAGCCACCACTCCCTCCCCTCTCAGGTTCAGCAGCAGCTGCCCCACCCTCCACTCCCTGCAATCCATCTTCCCTTGATTGCTTCCTATCAGCAGCTCTAGAGACCTTGCATTCAAAGCCTCAGGAGTCGGTTACAAGAATGGGTTCCAAGTGAATGGGTTCTGGGGAACAGGCTGAATCCTGAGTAGCATTGTCCAGAGGCCAGCCCAGGTGGTGGCAGATCCAGGATGTGGGAGGCTATCATTGGGCAGAGGGTGATGGTCCAGAGGCAGATGGACGGAGGTAGGCCACCTCGGTGCCCAAGTATGTGGGCAGCCACCTGCTCCGTGCTTACAGGGTTGGTCCTTCAGAACCTTGCTCAGAGAGCAGGGCCTCACAGAAAGAATGAATCTACTTCTCATGAGAATTGGCTATATAGAGTGGGTTGCTCAGAATGATGGGCAGAGTTTCAACAATTTGCTTGACCAATTGTTCTTTTCTCTGGGCCTTAAATCTGCAATTGGTGATGGGAGGGGGAGGCCACAGGTGTTGCCGTGCCCCACCCCGAGCCCCCATGCGTTGCACACATGGCCTGCCCCATGACTGATCACTCTTTCTCTTGGCCCCACAGTCCGATGGCTCCATCCTAGCAATCGCCCTGCTGATCCTCTTCCTGCTCCTGGCCCTGGCTCTCCTCTGGTGGTTCTGGCCCCTCTGCTGCACCGTGGTAAGTGCCCGAAGCTCCTCCTCGTTAGTCTGGCCTTGGGCCACTCAAAGCAAAGGGTGACACAAAGTTAACAGGACCAAGAGTAGGATAGGGTGACAAAAAACCATGTAAAGCTTGAGGAAAAATCTTGCATTGTTTATACATTTCACACAAAACTGGTGTGCACTAACATTGCTCAGTGGAGACAGGAGTCACCAGGAGTCAATATGAGCTAGGGAAGTGAGGTTGCCAATGACACATCCTTTAGGCAGGGCAGCTGAGGTGGCTGCTCTGGTGCTGGTGCTTAGTAAGGATGCACAGAAGACTGTAAATGATGGTTCTTATTGGACATATAATGAATATATATGCATGTGTATGCACCATGCACATGCATGCACACACACCACACACACCTAAGTTGTCCCAGTTGATAATCCCCCAAGGCCACCTGGTCTTAGCAACTAGTTGGTCCATCTGAAAGAACGCCTCAGGGCTCTTTATTTTTAACGATGAAGAGTGGCACCTACCTTTATTTCATTACCTTTAACTAACATTGACAGGAAGCATTTTGGCTTCAAGATGCATAAGAACCTGCCTCCTCCTCATCCTCCTCATCTGGAGCCACCTCATAGATCTGAACAGTGTCTCTGTGAATAGCTTAGGGCCTGGAATAAGCCGCCATCCCCTGCCATGCCCAAATGATATGTGCCTGTTTATCAATTTCTATTCCCTAGACTAAAAAACAGCCCAAAGAAAGTAATAGCCAAATGAAGAAGAAAACAGTAGCTCTCACACATCTGTTCTAGCAAGTGCCCAGCCCTTATGCAGTGTCAGAGCATGTGTAGTAAAGCCCACGTAAGCTGAAAGTGAGTGCTGCCCTGTCTCCATGGCACCTTCCATTTCTTGTATCTTAGTTCTTCTGGGGGAGGGTCCTGTGGGGGTGAGCAGTGAGGGGGGAATTGACAGGGAGCTTCTCCTGCCAAGAGCTTGTCACATGTTATCTCTGAAACTCCAGCACTCGGCACACTGTGCAAGGGGACCCATATCTGTATGTAGACCTGAGCTGAATGGGGACCATAAACTCAGAGGGCCAGATGGGAAAAGGAGGGGAAGGGGCTTTGAGTGACATTTTAAAGAGGTGGTAAGTGAAGGAGATGAGAAGCTCAGCCAGAAGGTGCATCCATGGGGCAGGAACTTCTGGAAAGAAAGAGTCTCTTCCTTCAATAGAAGGCTTTGGGCATTGAGGGAATAAGTTGACTTACAGCAGACAAGAACATGTGTGTGCAGGGAGGGGTCCAGGATAGGTGCAGGTCTTAGGTCAATGAGCGCAATCTAGGCTGGACTGATTTCACCAAGATTTTAACCCGATTCTTACCATAACAGCCCCCAAAGTCAAATATTGTTTTAAATGCTTGAGGTTGCACAGCCATTTTAGTTTGAGTGGGGAAAAGGCACGTTTTCAAGTCTGGAATTTGGGGGAGAAAAAAAACCCTGCAGTGGGCTCTCAAAGACGGGGGCGGCCAAGGTTGGTGATGCTGGCTGCAGGCTTCGGTTGTAGCAGGCATCAGTCTTGTTCACCTAGTCCCTTTGGGTCTTAAAAACAGTTACCTCGGGATAAGGACAGCTAGAAATAGTAAAATAGCCAAGCAGTGCTTCACTACTCAACTAGCTGTATGGTCCCGGGCAAGTTACTTAACCCCTCTGTGCCTCAGTTTCCTCATGTGTACAGGGAGGGACAAGAGCACCGACCTCATAGATAGATGGTGAGGAGTGTGTGTGTGTGTGTGTGTGTGTGTGTGTGTGTGTGTAATAAGTACATAAATATATATAACTTAGAAAGAGCACCTTACACATAGTAAATGTTGTGCATTATTCATAGTTAGAAACATTTGCTACAATAGAAATATATTACTATACTATGCAGCATTTAATTTATATATTGGTGGGAAATCTCCTTTTTTCCCGTTTTTTTGAGGTATAATCGACATATAACATTGTATAAGTTAAGATGCACAATGCACGTTGCAAAATGATCACCACAATAATTTTGGTTAACACCTATCTCCTCACAGTTACAAATCTTTTCCTTATGATGAAAACTTTTAAGGTCTACTGTGGCAACTGTCAAACACAGCACGGTGCTATTACCCGGCGTCACCGTGTCGTGCGTTGCAGCCCCAGAACTGACTCATAACTGGAAGTTTCCATATTTTGATCATCTTTACCCAGTTTCCCCACCTTCCCTCTCCCTGCCTCTGGCAACCACAAATCTGATTTGTTTCTATGACTTCATTCTTTTTTTTTTTAAGATTCCATGTATAAGTAAGATCATACAGTATTTGTATGTGTTTCTTTCTCTGACTTATTTCACTTAACATAATGCCCTCGGGGTCTATCCATTATGTCACAAATGGCAGGACTCCTTTCATTTTTATGGCTAAGTAGTATCACATTGTTTATCTGTGTAATATGTAATGGTATTACATGGTCTATATATAATGTTACATATAAATCACATTTTCTTTAGCCATTCATCTGTCCAACACTTGGGTAGTTTTCATATCTTGGCTAATGCTGCAGTGCACAGGTGGGTGTGGGTAACTCTTTAGGATAGCGATTTTATTTTCTTTGGATAAATACCCAGAAGAGGAATTGCTGGGTCATGTGGTAGTTCTATTTTTAATTTTATGAGGGACCTCTATACTGTTCTCCACAGTGGCTGCATGAATCCGCATTCCCATCAACAGCATACAAGGGTTCCCTTTCTTCCACATCCTTGCCAACATTTGTTATCTCTTGTCTTTGCGATGAGGTGATAGCTCACCATGGTTTTTATTTGCAGGGAAATGTCTCTTAATTAATGTCATCCAAGGCCAAACTATTTTGCAATATTCAAAATATTTTTCAATGAATGTATCTGGTTAAGTCCATGTTGCTTTGGAAAGTAGCCAGCATGTCTTCACGTGGTGTGATTTTATAAGTCCTGAAGGATTTCTTTACAAGGAAAGACCCCAGAGATTAATTTTCCTGTTTATGATGTCTATAAAAACTGTCCTCACCCTCATTCTGAAAGCTGGCCAGATTTCTGATGCTTGGTGCACCCCCAAACCTAGTATATCACTCACTCCCTTGATGAGTAGCAATGCTCTGAAGGGGACAGGATAAATCCTGTGTTTTCTAGAGGGAGTATGCAGGAAAGAGGCCAGATATCACCTCCCACTCTGGCCCCCCCCCCCCCCCCCCCCCCCCCCCCCCCCCCCCCCCCCCCCCCCCCCCCCCGCCCCACCTCCACCACCGTCAAGGATCCTGGTTCATAGACACAGGAAGTTTCTCTCTTCCAAGTGAAGCACCCCTCACCACAATTTTGGTCCTTGTAATTAATGGCCCTGAAACCTTCCTCTGTCACTCTCTGCACCCTGCTCCCAGTGTGAGAGATGCCACATGATCTGGTACCAAAGCTGCCTATCAGCAATGGGAACAAGCCAGAGAGCAGAAAGGGCCTGCGAAATGTGGGGTACATGATGTTTGTCTCTGCTGTGTCCCTTCCTTCCCTACCCGCAGAGTTCTCTCCAGGAGTGATATTGCAAAATGTTTCACAACCCCAGTTGCAAGGCTCCCAACCCCAATCCCAACTGAGCCAAAACTAACCTTTTAATTGCTGGTTGGAGGGATGGTGTTGTTCCACGAAGTCCTGGATGGTGAGCGGGTGCTCAGGTCCCTATTTACTAATCAGAAAGAGCATTTTTAAACGTAATGACCAGCATGACCAGACCAGGCATACTGGTGACTGCCAGGCCTGCCCCAGCATCAGCGTCCTCTGGCTCCCTCCTGTCCCTGTCTGGGAGAAGAAATCCGATGGTGAGAGAGGCTGCTGTTACCCATTGCTGTTCCTAAAGCACCCACTCCCATCTGGGCTCTTCCAGCTAGATGGAACCTGGGGTAAGCCATTGCCTGAAAACGGAGTATAATCTGTCATACGACTGATGGAGAGAGAGAGAGAGAATGGCCAGATCCTGGTTCAAAACCTTTCAGTGATTCCTACCTTGACCCTCAGTGTCCTTAAGTAAACCTTTGGCTTCTGAGATTTCTGCATTTATTCATGGGCACAAAGGCACCCACACTGAAAGGGAGAGAGGCATTGGACTATGCCCACTGGGCTTATTTGGGCTTTCAAAAAGGGAATTCAAGGGGGTCAATAGTCCACCTAAGTAGATAAATAAAGCCCTGCCTCAGCTCCACAAGGGGCCTTGCCCGGGCCTTCCAAGTCATGCCACGGCCACTTCATCTTTCTACTCATAAGTTTGGTCCAGTTTTACTGAAATCTCCAAGTTGAACTTTAAAGTGAGGAAGACTAGAAAATCTGAATGAGAAGAGGATTAGGAAAAAAGAGGAGAAATGTATTAGAAATGTGAGTGTGTGAATGGCTTGAATGTGTAGAGAGAAAAAGCCCCACAGTGAATCAGTGACATCAGAGCACTAAACCTCTGTAGAAAGTTCAGGCAGCCCTGCGGGTGCACCGTTATCCCGGCGGGAGCCAGTGCCCTGACGTGAGCAGGCAGCCCAGCTAGGCTGCTCACCTCTGTGTGCACAACACAGGCCATCACATCAGCCTGCAAGCCAGCAGGCAGGAAGACACTGACGGATTCTGATGAGCAATGGGGACTGGCTCCGCCAAATCAAAAATCTGGGGGACAGAATAAATGCCTGCACAGACTCTAAATCTACCGGATACGCTCGTGAACACCCTCAATTCCCTAATTCCCACCTCACTTGCCCTGCCCCCACCCCTGCACCTAGATCCAGCAATTTGCAGTAGCCTTCTCTTGTGCTCCCGAGATGCTGATCTCTTCAGAAGCACACTGCACAAGCATGCTGATGGAGCCACCGCACAAGTCTGAGGCCTTCTTCATGCCTAGCAAATCATCCTCACGGTTTCCGTCCCCACAAGATCTCCCCCAAACCTTGCCCCTCTCCTGGAGATGCTTGTCCTACTTCTGGCCATTTTACTTTCAGTAGAAAAACTACTCTTCTGTCTCAGAGAAAAAGCAGAAGCTGTCCAGTGACAAACCCTTCTGCTTCGAGTAACACATACCCTTGTGTCCGCTTCCAACATCCCTTCCCCTCAGCAGTTCCCCCTTCTCCCTCTCTTTCCAGGTGTTCTTCTTTTTGTCCCCTCTTACCTCAGCTACGCCTGCAGTATCTTCCCTTTCCACTGTCTTCCTGTCCTCTGCCTACAAAAATATGCCAGCCTCCAACCTTTCAAAACGGCTCATACTTTCTTTCTCCTTCAAGCCAGTCTCTTCTCTCTTCCTTCCTTTCATCTGCAAACTCCTTTGCAGACGCTCCACAATGGCTCCCATTCACTTCAGCCCACTGCCCCCGGACTCCCGACGCCAGGATTTCTCCAGTCCATCCCTTGCAAGCCTGAATACCCCGGGCAGTGGTCTCTGCTCACTTCTCATTCTGTGATAGCCCTTTCCACTGCAGGCACAGCCGACCCCTCTCTCCTTTTACTCCTCCTCTACTGGCTTCTGTGGACTCTTGTCCTATGTCTCCCTCCAGGAATTCCTGTATCCTCAGGGGCTCTTCTTCCTCTGCTATCTCTTGCTCTCCAGGATTGTCTGCAGCCTTCTCTGCATGTTGTCTCCGGGCTATCTCACCAATTCCCATGGCTTCACCCACAACGAATACACTGATGGTTACTTAACATGTCCACCATGGCTGGTCTTGGCTACAGAGGAACAGACCCATAGTGTAAGGATCCAGTGGACATCTCAAATGCAGACATTTCCCCCTCAACATGTCCCCAAGTAAATGATTCATATTATGCCCCCAACTTCTCTTCATCAATGGATGTGTCACTATCCTCTGAGCTGCCCAAACCAGAAACTGCAGATGCCTCCTTCTGTCTTCCTTGTCATGTCTCACTTCAAACTTGTCTGCAGTGACTCCTCTTCTCTCACACTCTGTCTTATCTGTCACATCCATTTACAGCATCTAACCTAGCACAAGCACAATACCTGGCACTCCGCAGTTACTTAAACAGTTTTGGAATGAAGGAATTAATGCCATTGTCTTAGACTAGGAGTCTGCATTTCCCACTGAACTATTGCAATACCATTCTACCTGCTCTATTAGTCTTGCTCACCTTCACTAAACAGATTTTTTTTTAAGTAATCTCAGGTCATGGTCCTACTCACTTCACTGCCCAAAATTCTCTTGACTATTCAGTGTCTCTAAATAGACTTCAAATTCCTTGACATCACATGCAGACTTATCCCAACCTGGCCACAACCTACTTCTGTGGCCTCACCTCTTACTTTCTCTTCCCTCCCTGGTACTCCTTGCCTGCTTCCTTCATCACCCTGATTATGCTGTTGTTACCACTGCTTGCGTGTCAGTGTTCCCCTGTAGACATAAACCGTTTGCAGCCAGGGCTGTAGTTCCCCAAAGCATAACGCAGTGCCCATTAACAAGTCTCAGAGTTGGTTGAACAGCTAAATGGATGGAGCATCATCTCCAGGCACAGTCTCATCTTTGGGGCTCTTGAGTATACCATGTACTAATTTCCCACCATCTCCTTGCCCGTGTTGTACCCTCTTGCTGAAACGGTTTCATCCTCTTTGTCTGCTCTCTCAGCAGTTCCTCTGTCTTCAAAGTCCAGCTCACTGATCGCTCCATCTCCGTAGTTTCCCGCACACTGTCCACCTGGAGAGAAGGAGCCACAACCTCGCTTGCTTGCATTGCCTTTTTTTTCACAGCTATTAGATGATCTTCTTACTATCACAAGTATTTATTCATAAGCATGTTTCTCTCCCTGTACTATGAACTCCTCCAGGGAAAGATAAACAAGCCTCAGAAACTAGTCCCAAATAGGAGTGCAGTGCCTAGTACGTGATTTCTGTGTTTCCAAACTAAAAAACTAAATTATCTCGGGGGCAAGGGATTGAATACGGAAGGAACCCACAAACCAATGCAACTGAATTACATTAGCTTCATGGGTGTTTGTGTTACTACTATGTTTTATAACTTACATATATGTTACATGCAATGCTTATGTGTCAAATATTAGATAACAAAATGCGATTATATCAGTTTCGGAAATAAAATTCTAGAACTGTGCCCATTTTGTAGGAGGTCAGTGGTCTAACAGGAACCCCGAGTATAAAGACTTGCTATGTTTTGCAAGATGAAAAAGTTCCAGAGATCGGTTGCATAACAGTGTGAGTTCAGTATATAAAACTACTGGAATATGTACTTAAAAATGATTGAGATGATAAATTTTATGTTATATGTTTTTTACCACAATTCAAAGGAAAAAAGGGAGAAAGGGGAGAAAAAAATGGGACAACTATAATAGCATAATCAATAAAGTGTATTTTTAAAAAATAAAATAAAAGGAAAAGAAAAGACCCTGCGATGAGGTCACGATTCCCTGCGAACTGACTAGCTGAAGCACACGGAGTCAGATGACATCACCGTGTTTCTGTTCAAATAATGACAAGCGTTTGTATTCAGTTTGTTGGGACAGGATAATGTGCGTGGATTCACAATTTCTTCCTGTTCTCTTTTGTTTTGTTTGTAATGGGCTTGTGAGTATCTTATGAACAGTTAGTTTTTAAAGAATTTATGTCAAAGATTGTGCTTAATTCACTATTGAATTTCAAGGATAGTTCAACAAATACGTCCCTTGATCATTGTTAATGACAAATTGCAAAGGACAAAAATTAATCAAGAAATCGATATGCCATAAATTAAAATAAAAATAAAGTCTTCAAATAATGTTCTCCACACATAACATTTAACTTGCAGGGCCAGACCACCAAGCCTAATTTAATCACCAAAGGGAGTTACTGACATTTTGTGTAATAGAAACCTGACAAGTACAAGCAGCTCCGTAGCCTAGCCCCATCATGCTTTCTGGAACCCTTCCTGGCCTCCACCCATTCCCGTACGGACACTCCTCACTCTGCAGTTTACGAGATTATTTTTCTAACCTAACACACAGAGCTCTGCCGCAGCCCACCCTTCCCGCTCCAGCTCGGCAGCACTTGCCCCCACACACCCAGTCTGCTGTCACTTTCACCTTGCCCTGTGGCTTCCCTCCCTCCTTCCCGCTCACTGGCCGCCTCACAGTGTGCCTTCTAACCTACCCACCACATCCTCCTGCCTGCTGGGTGAACCCGAAAGGGGTGACTATCATTAAAGACGAATGGGTTCCCCCTGAGTTCTTCCTCAATCAGTTAAAGGTGGATCCTTTTAACCTCAATTTCCTCCTGTGAAAACTTAGGAAATTGGGATCATAATGTCTCTAAGGTTGCTCCTTTATGTTTTTACCTTCTGTAAGCGAGTCTACTCTTCCCCTTCAAGATTCCCTGGCCTGTGATTCTCAAACCCAGTTACATATCAAAACCACAGGAGGATTATATGATGCAAGTGATCAGGGGCAGCATTTACAGACTACATCCACAGAGCAGAAGTAGCTACGAGATGTGAACGGGCAGACTTCCAAGCAGGGGTATTTAGACAATATGTTTGGAAGACACCGTTAAACTCAGCCTCCACCGCAGAACTTCTCAAAGCCTTCAGCGGGGTAATTTGCATTGTGAATCTCTCAACTTGTTTGGGCCCTGGAACCCTTCCTTGGCCTATCCCTGGCCCCATGCATTGACACATTAACATCTGAAAGATACTAGTATTCCACCAAAAATGGTTTAGGAAACATAACCCTAGAAAAATGTTGAAGCAGCTGATTCCTCAGTTCTGAGGTGCAACCTCTTTCTTGCCCTCCTTGAAGGCCGTGTCATTGCCAACAAGCTTGGCCATGCCGTGACTATAACCAACACACCCTAGTCCCTGTGTGCCCTGCTCGGATCCATCCCGCAGGCACTGCCAGTGCTGGCACCGCCTCGCCTGTAACCCAGACGTCCCTCCTCCAAGCCTCGGGGAATCTGAATTCACGGATTTTTTCACTGCCTCAGAGTTTTACAGTGACTCTGACATATCATCCAATGGAGAACGTGCATATCTATTCTTTCAAGTCACTGGGTATGGACTTGAATTTCAGATCTGGCGCTTACCGGTTCTGTGCTATTTATTCTCCATTTCCTCATCTATTAAGTGGAATGGTATTGCTCGCTTCATAGGGTTATATTGGGGGTTTGGTTAACTGTGGTCCTTGGGCCAAATCTGACCTACTAGTTGTTTTTGTAAATAAAGTTTTATTGGGACACAGCCACAAAAAAATAAGTTACCATGTCAATCACTTAGGCTTTATCAACTCATGTGAAAATTCCTGCCATTACCCTTACGTTAGTTATTGGTGAATTTGGGCTTTTAAATAGTCCCAGTCTTAAGGAAGATGAGATGAGAGGCCAAAAATTATTTAAAGTTTGAGTTCCAAATGCCAAAAACAAACAAAAAAAAAACACCAGTGCACTTATTTCTTTGAAAAATGTCTTGTGCTACATTCTAGGTCACCACCCTCGGCATTAGCCTTTGATAAACTTTTACATTGTCAAATCACTGGGTTCTGGCAGTACTTGGCCAGCATTAATCCACTCTAATAAGCTATGAAGTTTCTATTATGTTTGTACTGTTTGTATAGAAGTAAGATTCATTTATCTGCCATTGGCTAGCATCTCATGCATTGTAGGCATTTTCTATATCCAGTTGCCTCTTTTCCCTTGGTTTCTTGATTTTAATTAGAAGTATATTTATTGTAAGGACTAGGAATCAGAACGGAAGTCTAGAATGTAAAAGCGTGAGAGCAAGCAACTGCTCCTACCTGAGCTGAGACACTAAAGCTCTGGTTAGACGGCTTTTGCGATCTCTGCGGGCCTTGCTTCTGCACACAGTTCTGTTCTGATGGCCCTTCCTCCCACAGAACCATGAGACCGGGGCAGCAGCAGAGCAGTTGGTGTTAAGAGATCAGCCCAGAAGTCCCAGGACATGTGGTGTTTTAAATCAAAAGCTCCAAATATCTTTAGCTGACCCCTCTGACCATGAAAGAGGTGATCATTTGTGAAAAATCAGTTACTCTTAACCTATGATGCAGTGAGTCGCATAACAAAACAAAAACAAAAACTCCTGGAAAAAAAAAATATAATGAAAGTTGTTGTAAATGCATAATCAGGCTCACAAGAAAATAGGGGACATTTCCAGGGCCCTAAAATAGAGACGGATCTGGAAATCTGATGGTTAGCTGACCTTAAAGCAATGGAGGTCCTAAGGGAGAGACTTTCTGATACTAATAACCTAGGCATTTGGTCTAACAGTCTTACTGGGCTCAGAAAAGTTTGGGAGTTGGAATTGAGTCTTCTGCCTAAAACTGGGACCTTGAAAGTGAAAAGATGGGCTATGACTTTGGTGTGTGTGTGTGTGGCCCCCTAAGAATTCAGAACCATAACCTCTCAGTTTTAGAGTTCACCTTTATGCTACTTGGGGTTCTATAAATGACAAGCTGAGAAGGTCCTAGTTTGGAAGTGTTTAGGAATCTGCAGAAGGAAACTTGAATCCTCTCTGGCAAATTGGCCCCTCAACCCAGGCCTCATAAGACTCCCATAGGTAAATGCAAACTACACAGGAGCTCATACTCCAAAATTGCCAAAAACCCAAGGAGTATTATTACTCAGACTCCGTGGGGTTTTGCTATACATGGGAAGCACAAAAGACTAGAAGTCAGATGAGGAAGTCAGGCCCTGCCAGCAGTGTCTCCTTTTCTGTCTCCAAAGATAACAACAGCTGTTGAGTAGCAGATACCCCAAAACTTCCCTAAATACCATCACTTCTCCTATAAAATGAAGGTATTTTTAGGATGCTCCTAAAAATATCACTACATATGGAATTCCAGCTCCATGAAAAAATAACCACCCATAAGGGGAGGGAGGCTCCAAGCAGAACATTCAAAGCGGTGCAACCTTATAAAACAAAGCACTTTTAAAAATTAAGAATAAACTAAAAAATTCCACCATTTTTAGCATCTTAAATTTTTCATTGAAATAATGCTACCATAAATATAACACTTTTCCTTGATTTGTGAAAAATAAACACATGAAGGTTCCTGGTGGGCATGAGTATGATGTAGCGCTGTGGCTTTGAGTTACGGAGACACGACGGGGAAGGAAGGACATTCTTAGATCTAAGTGTCACGACAAGAGAGGTAAAGTCTCTGACTCATCGTCTTGTTATTCCTCTGCCCCGGCCTAAAATAGAAATCCAGCTTTTGTTGTGTTGCCAAGTTTCCCTTTTCATAACAGAAAAAGCTATTTGTGTGGTTCCAAATGAGACCAAATGCCTAGGAAGTACCATTCTGCTGTTGTCAGCATTGCAGCCTGTTCTCCAACCCATGGCACCTGTTTCTGATCCCCTTTAAAGCAGACGGTAGCTCCACAAGATCACTGACCTTCCTTTTTGCTCTTTGCCGTGATCTCTGGTGAGGCCCCATGTGGGTTCCTTCACTCCCATTTCTCTCACCGCTTCACAAGCTTCTCCTCCACAAGCTTAAGGCTTTCCTCCTTCATTCAGCCTCTGGATTCTATAACCAGGATACACACTTCTGTTGAGGATGCTGTATTAAATGCTTTCATGAAGAAAAGGACACAGCTCAAGTGTGCAACATACAAGAAGAGATCAAAAACCCAGAATTATCTCCTGGAGGGTAGGCCCCTGGTAGTACAGGCTTCTCCCACTGGGCAAATGTTCTAGGAACCCAATTGTATCAGTGTACCAGCTGGCGTTGTTGTGAGAGGCTGCATTAGGCTTCGGTAATTTTTTTTTTTTTAAGACAACGTGTTTGCCCATTTCATGAAGGGTGATTTACGAGCACACCTGGCTACACCAAGCTGAGTGTTCAGCAGTTTTTGACCATAAACAGCATCACTCCTGTGCCCCACCCTCCCTATTTACCTGATCTTGCCCCAAGCAACTTTTTTTTGTTTCCTTGGAAGAAAAAGTCTACCAAGAGAAACATTTTGCCGATGTGGATGAGGTGAAAAAAACAGCAGCAGAAGCACTAACAGGCATCAAAATCGAAGAGTTAAAAAACTATTTTGAGCCGTGGGAAAAAAGTCTCAATAGTTATATTGCATCAAATGGAGAGTACTTTGAAGGTGACTGAAGTTTAAATATGCAAGAATAAGTACACATTTCTTTATAAATAAATCCAGTTTTGGGGAGTTCCCCCTCATATATTTGCACTGCATGAGGGCAAGCGGAAGTGAGAAAGCAGATAAGGTGTGTATGGGTTTCGTATATTCCTCCCAGGTCACTATTGGCGACTGGGCAGCATCCTCACACTCACCTGGGATTACTCAGTGGCACCAAATATAATCACCTCACACTTTAAAATGGTTAATGTTACACTATATGAATTTTACCACAACCAAAAAACTGAAATATATATATTACTTGTTCCTTTACCTCATTAAAAAATCATATTTTGAGCTAATTTGATTTCACAATTTAGTGGCTTTATTGCCCGGTTTATTTACCACAGGTGAACAAGGTAACATGTTATATACTGCACTGTAACAAAAGAGACGGTATGGGTTGTTTTCAAATTTTCAGGAAGCCCTTTTAGAAATTTAGTTTGGGACACAAAGCTGAAAAATGGATTCTTGAGCCACAGGACAGGTGAATTTACTTGGAGGCAGGGGTTAGGGGATAGAATAGGGTAGAGATCATATCATCCAAGACCGTGATTAACCATGAGTCCACCCATGACTCTAATGAGGTCCCCACGATGCATCCAAGTGTCATAATGCACCCTTGGCAGTTGAGACTGTTAGCATGCTAATTACTAAAGAAACATTTATATGGAAGTGCTTATCTGAGAGGCAAGAAAGTTTAGAATAATCAGAAATGCTTTCTTTACCTTTTACTTTATAAGAATGCATACAGACTCATTCTAGAAATGGTGGCTGAGTAACAAGCACTGACTATGTGTCAGGAAATGAAAGCTGACCAAGTACACCCATGTGTTCTAGAGGCTTGGAGTCCAGTGCAGCGGAAAGAGATGCACATGGACTTCAGTGGGTTAACTGCCAATGGTACAGGCAGTGAAAGATAAGATCTGTGTCCCTCATTCCTGGGGCACCACCCACTTGGGATTGTTTCAAGGCTGAGTGTAGAGTCCAGGCCACCTCTGTACACAGATGGGCACAAACACTTGAAGCAAGAGAATCCTGCAAACATCCCTGAGATAGCTCTGTCTTCCCCCAATAGGGGGCCGTGAGCAATGTAGGCCCCATAGTTCCTGACAATACAGCAGGGACACCATAATTTTTAGACTGAAACATTTTCAAAGCTGGTGTTTCTAACCATCCATAAGCAACCCTTAATGGGGCACTCCTAGGAATGTCTGACTTGAAGCAAAACGTGTCCCCACATGTGTAATTGAGGCACAGCATTATTAGAAGTCAGCTAATTCATGGTTCTCAAGTGTGGTCCATGGACAAGTGGGGTGAGCATTATTTAGGGTCTTGTTAAAAATGCAGAAAGCCCATTCCAGACCTACTAATGAGAAACTCAGGGATGCAGCCCAGAAATCTGTGTTAAAAAGCCCTCCAGGCAACTCTGATACTCTGTAAAGTTTAAAACTATGAAACTAATTCAAATTAGAAGACATGCACCTTATTTTGTACAGAATGGTTATCTGAAGCTGATCTCTTGGAATTTGCCTGGACAATAGAATTGGCTGTGTTGAAAAGTCTCCTTGCCAGGAGAGACTCACACCTTCAGTGTGGAGGAGCTTGCAGGAGGTGCCCCTTACCCAGCTCAGGCAAAAATGGCACAGACACTGAATGCAATTTAAGAAGAAAGAGCCTCCAAAAGAAGTCCTCTGTTTTGTCCCACTTCTCATGCCGTAAGATGAGCATCTGTCTGAAATGAGCTCCTCCGGCTTAGCCTCTAGTCAGCAGCTATCACAGAGTGAAGAGACGGGAAAGACAAGAGGAGAAATGTGAAGTTGTGATGACGGAGACAGAGCAGGGGAAGTAGCCAGGCCTGGTGTCTGCCAGTCCCTCACGCAGCATGTTGCCCTGACTCACGACTGTAAACAGAACGTCTAGTGAGCCAGTGTGGCTCCACCTGGGAGGAGGGAGAGGTGCCGTGCTATCAACTGGGGAGACCGCATTCGACATCCCACTGCACAGGACCGTAGCAGCAGAGGTAGCAAGAACAAACCAAATGACAAGGATCAAAACACACAAACTAGGAGCTGAACTCGGATATCACCAGAGATCTAGAAATGAGCGAAATAAACTCACCAGGTGCCTTATTTCACCTTAACACTTTGTAAAATAAATTTTAAGAAAGAGCTTTATGGAGACCTAAATAGTTGAACTTGACTGGTAAAACCAGAGAGCAAGGTTCCCAGATGTCAAACAGGACCTGGGCACATGTAATCTTTCTTCTGCCTTCATGCCATGCTAACCATAGGTGCGCATCTTTCACCATTACCTTTTCCAACACCCACACTAAGCGGTGTACCTACAGAGGTGGTTTTGTTCTGACTTACAGTTGCCAGTAAGATTTCAATTTAGTAAGATTCTATCTGATTTTTTCTGGCTTTCTTTCCTTGGCCCATATAACAGTCTTTGTCCAATCTGTCCCCATCTCATGTCTCCATAAACAAAAATGGATAAAATCAGAGCTAAAATCACTGATAACTGGGGAGAGGAGACAGAGCTCCCAATCCATAGCAGAGACAGTTTCAAGAAATTCTCAGGTAGCAATGAAACACTAATAAAAGTTCCATACTCTACCTCATTTTTCTTACCCCCTTTTACCTCACCAGTCCAACCATCAATGCCAAAGGGACTCTAGGGCAGCTACTCCAAGGAGGCAAATGGTCACTTTCTGCCCATCCAAAATATCCCACCTAAAAATGACACCAAATGAAGTAATGCTGGCCTCAAGAGGAGAAATAGGAAAAATATCCTCAGATTTATCCCCAGAACTGCCATATGATTCTACCATGTTGTGCTTATAAATATGATTGTTGAGGAATTTCCCTTTTAAATATTTCATTAAGGATCTCTTCAAGCTTACCCATCTTTTATTTGTTCCTTCTAATGAGGAAGGAGTTGACAAGCCCATCCACAACCAAGAGGAAGAAGCTCTAGGAATCTTCTAAGAAGAGAACAGACCAGGCCAAGCCTGAGCTTGGTAGTGCTCAATGATTCCAGTTTGCATTCTTGTTGGAAATGCCTTCTAGTCATAGTAGCTGGAAGCAAAGAATTATGCAATTACTCTTTTAATTACAATTAAATGTGCTGCAAAAATCACTGGGTTACCTGAGACCCCGTAAATGGGACCTTGCCTGTTCTGTGAGGTCACGGGAGACTTCCCAGGGGAGGCGAATTCACTGGTGATCTGCCAAGAGAATAGGTGTTAATGGGGTGTGTACAGATGTGCAGATAAAGCAGAAAGAGATAGTAAGCATTTAGGCAGAAAACACTACAAGTGAGAAACAGCAGGGCACATGGAAGGAACAAGAAGGTGACCCAGAGGCTGAAGTGCAGAAGTGAAGAGAGTGGAGAGGAGTGAGGTGGAGAGGTGCTGGGGCCACGTCACGCGGGCCTGTGAGGGTGGGGGCAGTTGGTATTAGAGAGTAGCCACGGGCCACTCTGCACCCAGCAAAGCTGCAGTGGTGCTGTGGGTTCAAGAGTTATGCAGGCTGCTGCCCACCTGCTCTTCTAGGCAATGTGGGCTCTGGCTCTCCCAGGGTAGGGGAGGGGAGATGGGAGCTTAAGTGGAGAAGGCTGACACTTCCCTGTGCCTAGGTCACTTCTTTGGGTGGCCCGTGTGCTGGTCTTGGCAGGAGGATGTGGCTCACTTGCAGACAGCCCGTCCAGCGTCAGGGCTTGGAATAATCATCTCATGACTTCAACTTAGCCTGTCGAGATCACACTTTGAAACACTCTCCTGCTATCCTGCGGGCGAGTTGCTCTTTGCTCCCAGTGGAAGACTGGTGATGGGAGGGGGAGGGCTTGAAGCATTGGGAAGACTTCTTCCTCATTCCTGCCAAATATAGCCAGGCAGCCAACCAATGAGACCAGATTGGCAGTGCCTAAATTCTATATACCTGACCATAGTGGCGTTTTTCCAGAAGTTAATGTGCCCAGTTTATAAAGTGTCATCGTGAAATCCGGATTATAAATTAGTCCACCTTTGATTAATACTGAATTGTGTATTTTGACATTGTCTTTTGGTTTGCCCTTGGGACATTGCTGGATAAGAATTCAGTAAATACCCAGTAAGGTACCTTGAATGGCAACCCGCAGATGGGTTGGTGGGCCACTTGGTGCTGCCCTTCCTTGCTGATGTCTTGTACCTACACATGTGTGCTGAAACATACTACTGCGGACCCCCTGTAGCCCCTGGCCAGTGTCTGAACACCAGCCTCCTGTCTTATCCATGTATGAAGCTCTGGCCTCTAGGCTGTTCCACCTGGAAATGACTGCACATAGTTATTTAGTATATACGGAGGTTTATTTGAAACCTTTGTTAAAGATGTACTAAAGACAAGGCACAAGACTGCAAGAAAGGGAAAGAAGAACAATAGTAATTGTGTGCACCATCAATTGAACACCCACTGCCTACCGGATGTTTTACAAACATTCGTGCTCATCATGACTCAATTCTGCAAGATTAGTGTTATTGTTCCCATTTAACAGATGAGAACAGTGGAGGTTCAAGGACTCGTCAAACCCTCACAGTAAGAAGAAGGCAAGTTTGGGGCTCCTTTGGCAACTCCACTGGGCTTCTGCCACACAGTGAGGGAGAAAGCTGGTAGCCCTGGGAAGACAAAAGCTCAGCTGCTCCTCGCCGAACCTCCACATACCCGGGGTCCTTACACTGCACGCTGCCCACAGCACCCTTGTCATCATCCATCTGTTCCCAAAGACCCTGCTCCCTCACCACTCCCAACGAGAAGAGACACATTCTAGATCGTTGTCCCCAGCCCCTCACCTCTTCCTCCCTTTCCCAAGCATTTCCTGTCTTTAAATCATCACTGCCTCTAGGATGGTGGGAAATCAGCACTGGGCAGTCATGGGCAGCAATCCCTCCCCAGAGATTGCTGTGAAGAATTTGTAGACAGTGTTGAGTGGGTGAGCCAAATCAAGCTTCTGAGCTTTCCAAAGACCTTCAGCTGGCTTCCCAGAATGGCCAGGAAGTGAGGCAGATGAAATGATAGTTTAAAACCTCTGAAGGTCTTAGCCTCTGCCTCTTAATTGATTGAATACTGCCCTTTTAGATGACTGGCGTCTCAATCCCCTGGTTGTTGTTAATAGAGCCTCAAGTCAGTAGCCTGTCTCTACATACAGAGATGACATTATAGATAAGGGAAACATGGTTAATAAGAGTGGGGTCAGAGCCCAATGAGATCCCAGAATAATCATTAAGTCAAAGGAGATATGTGCCTAGTAGCAAAGAGCTTGATGCCTCGTATGCAGTCTGCCCTGCAGCCCGGAGAGCTCTCCAACTAGGAGATTAAGGAACTGGTCCTGTGGGCAATGCCCGAGCACTCATCCACAAGTGGTCCACACCAGCCCTGAAGCTAAGAGACATGAAAAGATACCAAATGAGCTTTGTATTTACCAGAATCCTCCCTAAGGAGAAGGACTGTATGTAGGTGATCCAAAATTCCAATAATAAGCTTGGGATGAGAGGAGGGAGCCAGCAAAGGATATGGTAGAGTCACAGTAGATAATGGCCAAACTGCCTGTAAACGACTACATCTAACTAACTACAAGGGCTTTCCTTTCATGAGTGTGGTGTGCAAGGTGGTGCCAAGCATAAGGAGAGGCTGCTTACTGCTGCCCAGCTGTCCTTCTTCCCTGCCCTCCCTGCCCTGCCCCCATGTGTCACTCATCCTCCTATTGGTTGGGAGGGACTGGCTCCCAATTGTTGCCTGTCCAGAGTGTCCACGATTGCAGAATACAGTCCTCTAATATTGTTATATAAATCTTTGCCCCTAAAAGTTCAGGGCCCTGAAAAAATCCCTGGCTACCCCTTCTTTGCTGCCCACTGTTGGAAATCAGTCTGCCTGACCATCACACCCTACACCCTCCGTTGATGGTGTCCACTTGGGCCCAGTGACAGTTAACAGAACTGCCAACAGCTTGGTGTGGTCCATACTGACCCATCTTTGCAGCACCATCTTAACCTCTGTCATGTACAGTTGTCTGTTAAACATGTAGCTGTTTGGATGGATGGATGAATGATTTCATTCATGAATGACTGGATGAATAAATGAGTGACTAAATTTGCAAGATAGGTACCGGTGGTAAGAGATGAAACTGTTACCTGTAAAACATTTTTTTCTTTATACAAAACTACCACAGGCACAGTTGAGAATGAGACCCTCTGCTTGGGCCCTGTAGTATTTATGGCCACACTACCAAGGCACCTGCTGAGAACAGGCTTCTTGGAAAGCAGATGGCTTGAGATTTCCACTGACTTGTTCTTTTATTTCTTTTCAGATTATCAAAGAGATCCCTCCACCGCCTGCTGAGGAAAGTGAGGTGAGTGACCGGAGCAGGGTGTAGCCACATGGACAGGATGGTGGAGTGGGGCAGAGAGCTGCATGGGCTGGCCTGAGATTCAGGCCTCTGCAAAGCACAGCTAAGTCAGGCCCAGGCTCCCAGTGCATATGAAGCAGCAAGGAGGGAGGTTTTTGGCTTTTTCCTAACCAAAGATGAACAGGAATTGAACTACACTGGCAGTCACAGACAGATGGTTTTGGAAGGTTTTCTCTGTGCAAAGATAAAATTTGAGATGCAAACATAAACTTTTTAATCAATACAGTCATTTGGAGCTCCAGGGTACTGGTTTTTCCTCTAAAAGAGACACTTTAGGGATCCCTCCTCCCTGCAGAGGCTTTTGCTTTATGTGTGTAGATCAGGGGAAATCAGTGATTCTGGGAACAGCCTGCTGAAGTACGCCATTGATCTTTAATTTAAAACAATGTTACCTAAAGATTTGCCAGGCAGTAATGAAAATATATTGGAAGGGGATATGCTAATACCCTGTCCTTGCTTTCAAATCCTCATCATTTAAAGGAAGAAAAATATCCTACACTCCACCATAAATTGGCCAGTAAGCAGTTTGCCTGCAGTAGAATAGAGGCATTAAAGGCTGATGGTGAGAAGGAGCACCAGGGGACAGGGGTGCCTGACCAGTGGCTTTCCTGGTCCTTTGATGGCTCCTGGGAGAGCTGGCCTCCCTGGATGCAACACTCACCAATTTAGAGCCAGAGTGTGGGTCTGAAAACCGACTGGGACCAAAAGCTGTATTGATGAGGTTTCTAGTTCATTGTTCTCAATCCCTGAGGTCTGTTGTGTGCAAACCAAGTACCACCCCCTCGCCATTCCTCTTCCCAATGCCTTTGTCAAGTTTCCTACATGCAGAAAGAATAGTGATTAAATTTTAAATTCCACGTGGCTCTTATATCCTCAACCATATGCATGGAAGCCAAGGGAATTTAATAGCTGCCATCAATTAAAGCACATCTTGTTGGAATGCTAACTTTCTGCCCAGAAATCAGGGAAGGAAATTACATTCTGTGCAAAGAGGAGGGAGGAAAAAAACCCCTCTTTACGTCCATGAAAGCCTTTTCCTAGTCCTTCAAAGGAAAGAACCATGGGAAGTTCCGTAGGTTCTGTTTTGGCGGTGTTCCTGTCATGTGCAGCTGTCTTTATACTTCCAAAAGAAAAGTAGGTCAAGAAACTCTCTTGATGAGGTTGGTCTGTTTGCCCTAAAGGGTGGGTCCTCTTCCATCATTATGTTCAATTAGAGGAGCCGTTGCCCTTCCTTCTGGTGCTGGCTCTGCATTTGTCTTTGGAAGGTGATGTGGCAGTTTCTGTGGCCAAAATGTGCCAGAGGACTTAGGTACAAGATGGTGGGGGGTGGTTTACCCTGGACCCCAGCATCTGGAATAGGACTCCACACACACATAAGTATATGTAGAATGAGCTTACGCTCAACAACACAATTTTGGAGAGGGGGGGAGGAGAGCTCAAACCAGAAAAATACCAAGAAAGAATAGCTGAAAACAAGAAAAGTAGTTGAGTTTTTCCAGTTTCATCCAATATTCTTAGAAAAGTTTCACCCGAAGAAGGCAGAGCTGGTTTCTGAAACAGAATGACAACCTCTGGATACCTGAGGTTTGAAGGGCTGTGTTAGACCTAAACCAGCTTCCGAGCTGGCTGGGCAGGCTGCAGGCGGTGCTGATTGCTTTAGCATGTGTCTTGGCCCCGAGAGTCCCTCGGCCCTGGAAATTAAGCAGCCCTAATCTCCTTCCTAATGTGTTTTGGCAGAAAAAAATAAAGAAATCCCACAGAAACAGATAATATAACTTAGCCCATACAGAGTATTTTATAGTATAAAGTTATGTTGTATGAATTATACAATGCCCTGAAAATCACAGTCTGAATCTAGGCAACCTTCGTCACTCCAGCTCCCTGTGTTCAGACCCCACTGGTTTTTCAAGCACAGCTCACATGCTGCAAGCCACACTGTAATTCCTTCCATCAGAACTGATTTCT
This sequence comes from Macrotus californicus, assembly GCA_007922815.1. Lineage (NCBI taxonomy): Eukaryota > Metazoa > Chordata > Mammalia > Chiroptera > Phyllostomidae > Macrotus > Macrotus californicus. The sequence continues at coordinate 6,145 of VMDR010007318.1, read as the reverse complement.
CATTTTTCTCTTCTCTGCACTCCCAGGTTGTTGTTTTTTTTAATTGACTATTCCTTCTGCATCAAAGTTTAAGACCATTAGCTACTTAAAGATCAGGATCTATATCTAATTAATCTTTAATTTATCCCCAAAGAGCTTAACATGTTGTCTAGCACTCAATTAATATCTGAAGTCAAACACTCTGTCATTAGATATGTGAACAACTTAAATACCAGTCATCCCAACTTTCATCAGATCTGTTAGCATTGTATTCTAAAGGAAGAATATCTACTATTTAAATAACTAAACTTCAAGAATGAACACAACTTTATAATGCGCTCACAGTGATCCTCTTTAAAAGGAATATCAACATGCAAAATATAAAAAGTTAAGACTTTAATTGAGATTCCATGCAACCCACAATGATACTTCTGTATAAACAGAAGACAAAGAAAAATTACTTGAAATTTCAAATCTCAACAAAAGCAAGGAAGATCAATTTTAACAACTTGGAGGGGCATTTCCTCTCTGATTGGCAGCAGAATGAGGATTCCTTACTGTCTCTAGTTATTCCAAATAGTTGTCAGTGGGAGAATCTAACAATAGAGTACTTCAGCTGATGGTATAGTTCTAAGTAGAATCACCTTCCATGGGTTTTCTGACCCTGTTTGAGAGGAAGAGGGGTGGGTATTGAAGGCATTGACACTGGATGGGCACCCGGTTAACAGGAAGCACCTGCCTTTGAATGATGAACTTATTTTCAGGTTTATTATCACGCTCATTGATCCTAACAATTTCTTTGAGGCAAGAATTTTTAGTTAGAAATTACTGAGTGATGGAAAAATTATTCAACTAGGACTAAGCAGCAGCCCTGGTAACCCTTGCAGCTACATCTACACAGACAGGCAGAGTAGCCTCCCACTCTGGAGGGGAGAAGGGCCAAGCTACCACCAGTGGACATCAACTGCTCACCAGCACACACCAACACATGCGCACGCATGTGTATACCCCAAACAGAAGTCTAGAACAGGCCCAGAATACAGCATTCAATATTTTAATAGTTAACAAAAGAAACATTGCTTCTTTAAAAAATACACTATCCTTTATTGAAGAATGCCACAAAATTCTTGCGCACCCTTAATCATTGTGGGTATGTGAACAGTCATGATGGTTCCATGGCATGTTATGCAACTCAGAACAAGGAAATCTTGGGTCATTTAGAATTTTTGTATTTACAAACAGAAGTGTTGCTAGATCTTTCAGTTCATTCCTAGGAATTAATCTCCAAGACTGACACTGAGGGCAACTTCCCTGCCTCATCCCAGAGACTTCAGATGAGACAGACAGCCAGTTCTACTTTAGATCTGTAGATCTATAGCCCTTCAGCATCTTCTGAGCCTGGTTGTTCTGTGGCCTCATCCTTTACTTGCTTCATGTCATCACCCTCACAAAACTTACTTCTCTATAAATGTAAACGATCTTGTTGACAGCTGCATCGCCTTTATTTTTCTCAAAATATAACACTATGCTGGCAAGCAGGGGGCTCAATACTGTTACCTGTGTAAGTGACTAAAGGATGGGCCATCAGGGCTTATCATAAGGACTTAAGATGTGGTCCAGGTCAGTGGAATTTCAAATGAATTCAAAGGCTGATTTAAAACGATTTCCTTGGACTCGATTCTGTTTCAGTTCCATTCCCCTTTCCATAGACAGTCCCTCTGGTACCTGCACTGGATTGGGGGTGAGAGCCTGTTTGGGTCAAGCTGGCCATCTGGATATCAGAGAAGCAGGAATGTTAAAGAACTTATAGGCTGAATCTAAGAAGGACACCACATGCACAACTGCAGGGGGAGCTGTTCACATCAGGTCTGTGGTATTGTCCAGGGCACAGTCTATGTGGAGTAGCAAAGCAGCCCTGGGGGGGAGAGATCTCACCCTTCTACTCACTGGTTTGCTTAATCACTGAAAGTTAAATATTTGTTGAGTGAGGGAAGGTCACTACAAGGAGTTGTAAGGAACGTAAGAAGGGAGCATTGAATCCTCTGGGGAGTCAGGGAGATCTTCACAGAATAGGTTACATTCAAGTCAAATCTTAAAAGACGGGTAGAAGTGGAGGACTGGTGTTACAAGTGTACAGAGCTGTGAACGTTGACGGCCGGAGCTGTTCAAAAACCTGACATGAATGAAAAGATGGACAAGTTCAGTGTCTGAGGGCAGCCCAGGACTAACCCAGTCTGGGGCTAACCAAACGTGTACATCAGACTTCCTAGTCTACAGCTGTTTCTTTCTAGAGCAGGACTGTGACTGAGGACAAGCAGGTCAGAATGGGCCTCTACCGTCTGAGTAATGTGCTGCCACTTGTGTGACCCAAACATCAACCAACTGGACGTCTGGGGCTACCACATCCTTTAAGATGTAACCATTAACTTCCCCTGCTGGGAAACCAGCACCCCTCCCTAATGTCTGCGGTTTCTCCAGGCACCACTGACTCCTCCTTCTTGCTTCTCCTGTAATACCTCCTCTTCTTCACTTGCTAGATACCGCCTAACAAACCCAACTGCTACCTTCCCCCAAAGGCACCGCTGGCACAAGGCCATTCACACAGGGACTTTTACAAAAGGTTTAAAAGTACATGGTTACAACACAGTACAGCCGATGAATAGCTTCTCACAGAATATTAAACAGCCTTTTCTTCAGCATCCCCGCCATCCTCACTTCTGGGAGGTTCTCACAGCCATCCATGGGCCTTGGCAGTTTCCTGGTAGCTCAGTTCCACTGTTTTTTGCTGGTCTTCTACCAACTGCCCACAAACCTCTGATTCCTATTCTTTGCTCACACAGATCAAGTCAGCTTACCCAGTCTGTCCTCCAATAACCATAGGGGATTTCTATATTGGTGGTTTTCCCTCTCCGCTCCATCCTTGAAGGGAAGGGCATTGTGAGCGGAACTTGCCAAGGGCCATTGAACTTAATTGGATGTAGACATTCCCTTCAGGTGCTGCTGATTTTCTTAGTGGAATTGCTGGGGACTGTAATTTTACTCCATCAATTTTTGGCCAAAGACACATCAAAGATTCCCTTCTCTCTCGTCCGAAGGTTGCAAAACCCTCCCGTCTCTAGAATATATAAACAGAGCCATGGTAACTGCAGGGAAATTCTGACTCTCTCGCTGGTCAAACCTGGGCCTTCGTGTTGTCTTTTGCTGCTGTTATTTGAGTTTGGCAGGCAAGCTCGGGTCAGGGGATTAAACATCAGGCTTGGTGAATCAGGAGCATGTGGAGCTGATTTAAGTTTTGGCATTTCCTGTAGTGGGAACACCAGCCCCTGCGCTTGCGCAGGAGGCTGGCCCCGCCTCCTTACTTAGGCACTGCCCAGAAATAGAGGCAGCAGTGAGTTCTGGGCAAGAAAAGAGATGAGGAGAAGGGCAGCTGGGGGTGCAGATGTAGGGAAGATCCTGGGACAAGGCATCAGGAGATCAGAACTTCTACTCAGTTGGTCTCTTCATTTTTCTGAACCCAACTGTCCTCTTCTGGGTGATGGAAAGGCTCCATCAGATGGTCTCTAATGTTTGTCGTCATGTCATTTAAAAAATTAGGAGACTCATCAAACCAGTTCAGTTCTCTACTGAATAAAGCAGCTTTATTCTTGGAGTCTCTAACGTTCTTGGTGCTGCTACACTCAGTTTTGGATGATCTAATTTCAGTTATCTCCTTTGGAAAATGGCACGAGGCCAGGCTTCTTGAAGCCACATTTCATGGATGACACACAGACAACCGCATCCGCCTCCAGTGGTTAAGTTTAACCACAGTGTAAGATACCTAAGGTGCCTGGTTTGACATCAAAAGCCTTCTGAAAATTATAAGGCAAAACACTCTGAACTACTTTATTATTTGGGGTTTTTGTTTTTATTTTCTTCTTTTGTAGTGTTTTATAGTCATAAATCTTTTACAATCAGCAGGTACAAGAAGTGAGAAGTAGAGAACTAGCATTTATTTGACACCATCAAATGACTGGGAAATGCAAAATGCAAAGGGACAAAACCCAGAACTGCCAACTCTGAGAAACAACCGATTGACAGCGAGGCTGCCTGGACTCAAATCCAGCTCTGCCACCAACAGGCTAGGGGACCTAAGTCACTTAACCTCTCTCTGCCTTCCCCCAACATGGGCATAATAATAATAGCACCACCAACCTCACTGCCCATTGTGAGAATAGAGGGTTAATACATGTGAAACACTTAAAAGAGCGACTGGCACATACATGGTGAAGGCTACATAAGTTCAACCATGTTTATCGCAAATTCAGTATGTGTTTATTGAGCACCTGCTGTGCGCTGGGCTTCGTACAAGAATCCACCCTGCCTTCAGGACTCACGGTCCCATATGAAGAAGGACAGATCTGTTTTATTTATTTTTGCCATTTAAAAAAAAATTTTTAATTACATAGTAAAATTGACATTTTGGAAGGGATAGTTCTATGAATTTTAACACATGTATACATTCATATAACCAGCATTGTAATCAACATGCAGAGCTTTTATGTCACCCCAAAGAACTCCCTTGGGTTCTTCATGCTGCGCCTACATAGTCACTCCCTTACCCCACCCCTAAGCCCTGGCAATGACTGCCGACTCTTGTTTTCCTTTGTGAGATCACTATTTTATCTTCCTTTTTCAGTAGAGTATCCTAATAATTGAAATTAAATTCCATCAAGAATATGAAATGTATGTAGAAAGCAAAAAGGAATTAATAAAGTGGTATAAGGATAATTGTATTCATTTCTTAAGGCTGCCATAATAATTATAAACTAGATGGCCTCAAAAGAAAAAAAACTCTTCCCTCAACTCTGAAGGACTTAAGGTCAAAATCTAGGTATTGTCAGGGCCCCACTCCTTCTATAGGCTCTCGTCCTTGCCTCTTCCCACTTGAGGCAGCTGTTGGAATTCCTTGGCTTGCAGCAACATCTCTCTCTGCTCCGTGCTCACATGGCCATCCCCTCTGTGAGTCTGTTTGTAAAATCCCCCTTCCTCTCTCTCAGAAGAGTACCTGTTACTCTAAAATTCACATAGGGATTCTAGAAGGAAAAGAAAGAAAAAAAGAGGGAGAAAGTATATTTGAGAGAATAATGGCTGAAAACTTTCCCAATCTGGAGCAGGAAAAAGACATTCATGTCCTGCAAGCAGAGTTACAAACAAGCTAAACACAAAAAGGCCCACACCAAGTTCAAAGTTAAAGGTAAGGAGACAATCTTGAAGGCAGCAAGGAGACAAGTCATACACAATGAAAACAGCTGATTTCTAATACGACTATCAGCTGATTATTCAACAGTAACTTTACAGGCCAGAGGGGGTGGCAAGAAATATATAAAGTGCTGAAAGAAAGGAACCTACAACCTAGAATATTATACCCAGCAAAGATATTCAGAATTGAAGGAGAGATAAAGAGCTTCCTAGACAAGAAAAACTAAAGGAGGTCACCACCTCTAAATTGGCTTTACAAGAAAGGTTAAAGAGTCTTCTTTATGTAGAAAGAAAAAAACCATAATCAGAAATAAGAAAATACAAGAAAGAACAATGGTGTGGGGAATGACTGGGAGTAGGGGGTAGGCTAAGCAGAGGAGATCAAGGGAGGAAAAATTGGGACAACTGTAATAGAATAACAATGATAAATAAATACATATAATATATTAAATATTAAATAAAATTATTTTTATAAATATATTATATAATATATCAAATAAAATTATCTAAATACATATTTATATATTTATGTAACATGTATTATATTAATATATACTAAAATATTTATTGATGTTTATTATATTAATATATAATGTTAAAATGCTATTTATTAATATTGTAGTAATATATAAATGTTAAAATATATTGATAATTTATCAGTGATGGTCTATAAAATATAGTAATATTTTATTAATGCTATTATATATTAAATAAAATTATATGCATAATCACAATTATTGATATAAGAAATGTCTAAACCTGTAAAGATTTTTAATAAGATTTTATTAGAGCCAAACTGATGACAGTTGCCAGGAAGCAAGATATCAAAAACCATGGAAATGACATTTCTATTTTAAGAAGTCAGAGAGAAAAAGAAAGACCAGCCCAAGTGTCAGCTGCCAGACTATTGCAAGTCCTCTGATCTGCT
>VMDR010007317.1:0-41173 GCA_007922815.1 Macrotus californicus | reverse complement strand
CCCCCCCCCCCCCCCCCCCCCCCGACCACACACACAAAGGATCATTCAGCCCAAAATGTCAACGGTGCTGAGACAGCCTCTGTGAGAGCTATCTGGCTGGAAGAGAGTGGCAGCAAAGGCGGAGAAGTCCAGGGGAAATGGAGGCCCCATTCCCGCAGGGCTGCCCTAGAGCTGAGGGGACAGCTGTGCTCTGTGCCAGGTCCCAGTGCCCATGGCAGAGGTGGGACTCCTGGTCACAGGACACAGTCCCATCTCCTTGTGTGCTGGGAGGTGGCTGGGCCAGGAGGTGGGGCAGGAAGTCCCTAGAGATGACTTCAGGGCTGTGAGGAACTAAGAGATCAGGCCAGGTGTGGGTGGGAGGGGTCAGGGAGGTGGCCAGCACTGCCGCATTTCCTGACACTGGGTCACATCCCTGGCCACAGAGGTCTGTCTCCCAGACTCCTCCAGATCTGACCCTCCTCAGGCCTTGGCCTGTGTAGATGGTTAAGCTCCAGGATGATGAAATCTTCACAGAGGAAACCCAGCTCCCAGGCTGGTCTTCATCATGAGGTAGAGACAGCCCTTCCTACACCAAACATTGCCTGGCTCTCCAACATTAGCTCTTTCGGAAGCCTACAGGGTCCGTTTAGAAAACTCCAGGGCCCAGAAACGGTTTCTTAATTTTGCTGGAAATCCCACCATTAGACACTAGTGTTCATAAAATCACAGTAAGAGTTGATAGGAGCTCAGAAATCCACCTGTGTTTGATGGGAGTGCAGAGGCTTGTGAATACAGGGAAGCTCCAGCAGAGCTGGGAGTCCCTCCCTCCCGCCCACCCCAGGGTCTTTATAGGGCCTTCCGAAAGAGTTGGAGGGTCTCCTGGGAGCGGGTGGGAAAGGGAACCTGCAGGCTCCCAGCCTAGCACAGGCAAAGTCAAAGTGCGTGTCATCTCGCCCTCTGCTGGCCACTTGGTGGTACTGCCTGCTCTCTGCAGATGGTGATGCAACAGGCCTGTAGAGGGCACCAGTCCTAAAACACTGCAAGCCGAATTTCTGCAAAGCAAGCCTCCTATTCCACCAGTGTCAATAGCGCCAAGGCTGAGAAACCCTCCTTGAGAGCTACCTGGCTAGGGGAGGACAGGAACGGCAGTGGAGAGGACACACACTGTGCCACCCCAGACCTGAAGCTGGCAGCAGCTCCAGGTGCCAACAGCCAGACACCATCCTTTGCAGGCCCCTGGTGAGAGTCCCTTGAAGAATTTTCAGTGGACGAATCCCAGTTCTGTAAGGTGGCCTTCAGTGGCCTCTGCTACCTTGTCCCTGAAAACTTCTTTAGCCTCATCCCCACCTGGATCTTCTACTTTATAGTCACACTGGACACTGTTAGGCTTATGGCTCAAAGCCGTGCTATGGCCAGCTCCTGGGCCTGGGCCTGTGCTGGTCCTTTCCTTTCCCTGGTGAACTCAGGATGCAGCTCACAGTGGGTGGTACGACTACAGAGTGAGAATCCACAAAGCTCTACTAGAGGCCAAAACCAGCTTGAGCTTTCTTTGGCTTGGAAGTTGATGTCCACACATACTCCCAGGCTACAGGCCACACTTTCCCATGGAAACTCTCACCTTCCTAGAACAGGAGAGCAAGCCCTGGTCTGGGAAGAGGAGAGAAAGGAGAGGAAATTCAGAATCTCAAGCTCAGAAGTCCTGGGTGGGGATAAGGGACTCTGTCCATGACATACCCGTGGGTCCTTTTAGGACCCAGCAAGCCCTGCTTGCCTTTGTTGACAATATCCTGGAAGGGCACACTGCAGAGGAAGCAGATATAGGGGGTAAGGAAGGCCACCCCCCACCTGGACCCCTCAGGTTAGCTCAGCACTGCCCCCTCACTGTGCCTTATAACATGAGCACAGAAGTCTCTGCCAGCCAACTTCCTGCCCTCTGCCCAGCCCCTGCCCTGCTGGCTTGCCCTGCCCTGCCCAGTCCCACCCTTGTCCTTTGCCCAGGAGGACCTGCTCACTGGGGTGTTAGGGGCTCCTGCACCCGGTTGTTGCCCAGTCTTTGCTGGTCTTTGTTGGGCCACAGGACTCTTAGAAGGGAGCAGTGCAGGAGCACTGACTGCCCGAGTGCCCACGGCTCCGGTGAGTTGTTGAACCTCTGTGAGCCTGTTTCCTCCACTCCCTTCCCCTTTACCAGCTCGGGACGTCACTCCTAGAGGGGCAGGACGAGGTGGAGCTCTGGGTGGGATAGGAGAAGCCCTGCAGGTGTGAAGGTCAGAGCAGCAGGGCTCTAGCCTATCAGCCCCACAGCCCCACCCAAGCCTCCCAGGCTCCCCACTGACTCAGTAAGACAACCCTAGCTGATAGGTTACTGAGATCCTACAAGGCACTTTGCCCCTGTCTCACTGAATCCATACAACCCATGCTGTATGTGGCATCATCTCCACTTTGTCTGTGTGGAAACTGAGGCTCAGAGAGACTGTGTAACTCACCCAAGGTCACACAGCAGGTGTGTGGCGGAACTGGTATTAGAACCTAGTCTGTCTAGTTCCAGAGGACACATTCTATACCTTTTTTTTCTTTCCCGTTTCCAGTGAAGAGCCAACTGTCCAGCCTGATGCCTCTCTGTGTGCCTCTGCCTTCCCCATCCTATCCCATTGGCCAATACCATCCCTGCCCAGCTGCTTACATCCAGAGTATAGTCTGTTTGGGGTTCAGTAAAGGAGCTGAAGGGACTCTGCACTCAAATCTAGGGATCTGCTTCACTCAGAACCAATCTTTGGGTCCAGGGCCAATTGTTTGCAATGGCCATGAGCTTCCCTGAGTCAGAGTCAGAGATTCAAAGGCACTCAGAATAGGAGAGATGAGTCTGCTTAGTGGATACAAGGAGAAACTGAGGTTCAGAATGGGCAAGGCCTTACCCAAGGACACACAGCATACAGAGCTAGGAGCAGGAGAGAACCTGAGAGTTCTCTCAGGTTCAGAGTTCTCTCCCCTTCCCCTTTACCCATAGTTCGTGCACAAACTTTAAAACCAGTAAAAAAAAAACTTGTTATGTGACCTTGGTCATAGCTTTGTTCCTCTGAGTGTCAGTGTCCTCATCTGATGGAATATGGAGCAAGATGGTTTCTTAGGACCTTGAGTTTATTATCCCCCTCTCTAAAAAAATTCTGGGCTGCTGAGAGGTTTACACCTATAAGATGCAAATATGCACCACACTGATGCTCCTCAGATCCTTCAAACCCTACACATTCATCAGCCTTCATATTGGTCTCACATCCCTACAGACGAGAAACCACGCCAGAGAGGAGCTGGATTCTTCCCCACGCCACAGAGTGGTGGTGGCCCTAGCTCCTGCCCCAGTCCACCTCATCTCACTTCACACAGGGCCCCACTTTCCCCACGAAGATGTGGGACACCATGGCCCTGGCCACACCTCAGGCAGCCCCAGTACTCACCGAAACAGGGAAATAGTCCTTCATATAATTCCATACCATCCAATCTCTTAAGATCTGGAAGCGTCTGCCACCCTTCCATGGCTTGTCTCCATCCAGGTACCACCAGGCTGCATACAGGACACTGACTAACCAGAATCTTGTGAACAGGAGGCCTATGAAGACCATAACGCAGATCTGACCTAGGGAGGAAAGCAGGGGAGACGTGTGAGAGGGAAGAGGTGAGACTGCCGAGACTGAATCTCCCTAGATGCTCGGCACCTGCAGCGCCGTCCTGACCAGCCCAGACCCCAGCAAGGAGAGGTCAGCTTCCCCTGCCTCCACGGAGGAAAGAACTCAGCCCAGTGTCACACTGGGAGCATCGATTTGAACCAAGGGAGGCCTAACCCTCCAGGCTCGTTTTTCCCCACTGCACCAGGCTGCCTTACTCACTTCGGTCTCCCCATCCGCCTTCCCTCCCTACAGTAAAGTACAGCTGACCCTTGAACTGCATGGCTTTGAATTTGATAGGCCACAGGTGGCAAACGCAAGGCCCATGGGCTGAATCCGGCCCTCCACCTTGTCTTATACAGCCCAGCACCGTTTTTACCTGGCGGCAGCACCGAGCTCCTTACCCCTAGTTAAGGAATAGTTACATTTATACAGTCCTAAAATCACATTCGGCCCTTTGAAGGCAACCGCAAGGCTGATACGGCCCCCGGTGAAAATGAATTTGACCCCCTATCATAGGCCCATTTATATGTGGATCTTTCTCAGTAAATACAGTACAGTACTCTACATGTGTTTTCTCTTCCTTATTATCTTCTTAATTACATGTTTGCTAGCTTGCTTTATTATAAGAATACAGTATATGATACACACAACATATAAAATACATATTGACTGTTGGTGTTATTTGTGAAGCTTCTGGTCAACAGCAGGCTACTAGTAATTAAGTTTGGGGGGCAGTCAAAAGTTGCATGTGGATTTTCGACTGTGCAGAGGGGTGGCACTCCTAACCCCATGTTATTCAAAGGCCAACTATAGTCACCAAGCACTCACTAAATACCTGGTGGACAGCTGCTTGTATGAACTGCTTTTAGTTTCCGTATTTTGGGACCTCAAAGAAGAGAGACACTCTTTCTGCCCAACCCTCTGTCTGCTCACCCTCTACCCCATCTGTCCAAAGAGAAATCCAGACAGTGCCCCCTCTAAAGCCTTCCATGGTTTTTCCATAACTTCAAGGCATGACCCATGCAGCTGGGTCTGGCATTCAAGCCCCTGTGGCTGGCCCAGCCCCTGCTCCTGCTCCAGCCTCACCTTGCCCAGGTATACACCCAGGGCTCTGGCCACGTTAACCACGTTCCTACGGCTCACTGAGATCTTCCAATCTCTTGGCTTTTGTGTGTGCTTTCTCTGTTCACAATGCTCTTCCCTGGTGAAGGAGGGAGGTCCCCACTCCCCTTCAACACGTCCTAGGGGTCCTGGCCTGCGCCCCACAGAGAGGAAAGCGAATGGACAGCAATGAGACAGGAGAGGAAGAAGCTATCCGTCTCTATTCGCAGACACACAGTTCAACACATACACCACCCTGAGGAACTTCCCAAAGCTGCCAGAACTCATGTGAATGCAGCAAGGTCTCAGGACCTTGGGAAAGAACTCTTGCACATGCCTGGTTGCACATGCCTGGTTGCACATGTGTGGTTTGCGCATGCCTGGTTGCACATGCATGGTTGCACATGTGTGGTTTCACGTGCATGGTTGCACATGTGTGGTTGTGCATGCATGGTTGCACATGCGTGGTTGCACGTGCGTGGTTGCACATGCATGGTTGTGCATGTGTGGTTGCACATGCATGGTTGCACATGTGTGGTTGTGCATGCATGGTTGCACATGTGTGGTTGCACATGCATGGTTGCGCATGTGTGGTTGCGCATGCGTGGTTGCGCATGTGTGGTTGCGCATGTGTGTTTGCACATGCGTGGTTGCACATGCGTAGAGGGTCGAAGGGCTCCTGCAGATCCAGGGGAAGGAGACAGGATGCTGGGGACAAGGATGGCAGGGAGATTGGTTTAAATTTTATTCATTTTTCACATTTAAGAAGTTTAATGTGAAAAAGATAATAAAGAACCCCAGTTAGGGGTCTTTCCCCTTGGGCAAAATGAAAAGTCTATGTGGGTGACTCCTGCTTTAAAGAAATCCGCTCTAGAGAATACAGCAAATTGTTAATAGTAGCTACGTGGAGGGTAGGGCTTGGGGAAGTCTTGTACTTTTAGGGTGCACATTTCGTTTGTAGGATTTACAATGGCCTGTATTGGTTCTGCAGTCAGGGAAAAAGGTTAGGGAAAAACACATAGGGCATGCGCACTGAACCAGGAAGACCTTCCCAGCCCAACCAGCCCTCACCCTGGGTTCACCCTGTCACACCCGTTAGCAGGCGAAACCCAGGCTGCAGGCTACTGAGGAAGGGAGACCCTTTCACTGAATCCTCACAGCTTTGAGAAGGAAAATTTTAAAATGTCACTTTACGAAGGCCCAGAGAAGGTATGCAAATTGGCTAAGGTCACACAGCAAGCCAGTAAAATGGGACCTGGGATTCAATTCTATTATTTTGGCTCCATCGTGCTCCCATTTATTACACATTCAACAAATATTATCAACTCCAACTACTCCAGGAGCAGGAGACACAGTGGAGAACACGACAAACTGGGTGTCTCGTGCGAGCTACTGAGGAGAGGAAAGGAAGCAGCAAACAAGCAACCCACTGGGCAAGTATTTGGCTCCGGGCCCTGAGTCCTCGGTGACAGGCCCTTGCTGATTCTCAGCCACTTTTTCTCCCCTCCCCCAAATGCCTCCTATTACTCCAGAGTGAACCAGCTGGAAGCCCTTACTCTCCTGCCAGCCTTTAAACCCCGCCCTCTGGACCCCATGCCCTAAATATCTCTTGCCTTAAGGACCACTTCCCTCCTCCCACTGCCAGCCTCCCTAGACCAGGGTTGTCAATCTTTGTCTTAAAGGGCCAGACTGTAACTATTTTAGACTTTGCAGCTCAAGAGGCAACCCGGAGGACATTACCTAGGCACATAACCATTTAAAATGAAATCATTTATAAATGTAAAAGCCACTCTTATCTCATGGGCTGTGCACATACAAAAACAATCAGTGGACTGGATTTGGCCCATGGGCCATAACTGGGTAACCCCTGATCTAGACCATGCCTGCTCCCTGCTGTTGATCTGTTCCCCACACACAGACACAGTAGATGCTTCCCCTGCAGCCACAGGGCCCTTAGATACACAGATTGGACCTTGTCACTCCCCTACCTGAAGCCCTCCTGGGGCTCCCCTTTGCCCCCAGGATAAGGGATAACATAAAACCTTCTATTCCTGGCACCAGTGGGCCTAGATCCTTTTCACAGCTGTCCCCCCTCTAGTCCTCTAGGCCCAGGGTGGCTTTGATCTCTGTGCAGCTCCTGACATTCCCAGGTCTGCAGGGCTGGGGCTGGGCACAGCCAGTCAGACACAGTTCTGTTTGCAAAGCTCATATGAGACAAGCCTAGTATGAGGTCCCTTATCCTCTGTGATCTCTAGGCCACAGCCTGACCGGTTCTGGAACCCCCGCCCCATGCCCTTTGTCCAGGAACCAACACTCAAGAGTCTGTCCCGGGCACAGACCTTCCTCCCCGAGCTTCCCCCACAGCCTCCTAGCCCACACCTCCTCTCTCACCCTCTGCCCTCTCTCCTCCCTGTGACTCCTCCTCTCCTCGGTGTCAGGAGAAAGAGCCCAGGACTCTACAACCTTTGACATATAAGGCACTTAGGACGCTACAACCGTGGGCATTCAAGGCCTTCAGGTCTCTGCTCACCTGTGCAATGAGGTAACCAGGGATGTTTAAAATGTTGAACAACCTTTAGGATGGAAGACACAGATCAACATAAAGGATGCTAGGGGCAGGGGACTGAAGTGCCTGCTTTGCTGGGGGTCAATCCTTTGGCTGCAGAACTGTGAGGCGGTTCTGAGAAAGCACCTGGGGGTGGTGGTGGTGTGTGTGTGTGTGTACGTGTGCCACTGCTGTTGACCAAGCCGCACAGAGCATGTCCATATTGTAACACCAGGAGAGTGGTGTCTGTGTACATGCTGAGCACCAGCCCTGGGGGTAGCGGTTTCCACCCAGCCTGGTGCCAGCAGGTGAATGAAGAGTCCACAGATGCCCAGTCACTCTCTTTTCCCAACCCTTAGCCTTGGGCCCTCCTCAGAAACACGTTTCCTTCAGCAGAGCTGAGGTTTGGGCAAGTGTGGCCTTCCAGCCACAACAGATGTGTTCACTGTGGCGGTGGGGCAGGTAAGGGCCGCTCCTGTGTGACTCCCGCCCAGGAGCCAGGCCGGGTCTGCGCTGGGCAGAGCAAGCACATCCCTCCATTTCACCCCGCAACAGCCCTGCGGGGTCAGCACTGTCATCCCCATGATGCAGGTGATGAATGAAACAGAGGCCTGGAAGGGTGAGGCGTGGGGCCACCAAGGTCGCACCGCTGCTCAGCTGCCCAGCTGGGGTATGACCCGGGTTTGCCTGGTGCCCCGCTCACTCCCCAGTCCACATTCAGCCTGTACTTTCTCTCCCCATTCTGATCTTCCCCAGTTCCCCTTTCTTTCCCCAGCCCCCCACTTCCTCAGTTTCCTCCTCTCTGAAAGGAAGAAAATCCATCTGAGCACCTAGGAGCCTTCCCCCACCCGCCCCACGATTGCTTAGATCCTTCCCACAGCACAGGCAGTCTGCGCCCCGCGCTCTGCCCCAGCACCATGGTGGAGTGCACAGCCTGGAGAGCTAAGCAACCAGCCCAAAGGCACAAGTGATGGCTTCTGCACTCCCTCCCCCCACACCCGACCACGCCCCCCAAAGCTCTCTTGGGAACTCAGCACAGCAAAGCCCCCTTTAGTACTGATGTCCTTCCACCATCGGTGCATCCTGTGCACCTCAAGTAGCAGGTGCCCAAGGTCTCCCCAGTCCCCAAGTCCGACAGGCCTTACTCAAGACCAAGAAGCTGAAGATCCACTGCAGGACAGCCAGGGTCTGGAGCCTGCGCTCCCAGGGCACGAGCAAGGGCGCGAACTTCACCATGTTGGCTCCTGTGTGGGCTCTGGAGGTTCCGCCGAGTACCGCTGCGAGCCGAGGACCCAGAGGTTTTTGTTGCTGGCAGAGGTTGTGTAAGCGTTTGTGGGGGAGGAGACTGCCCCGCCCAACCCTACCGCAGGGCTGCCCTGCCCCCACCCTGCAGGGCCCTGCTTCCTAAGAGAAACCTTTGAATCCTCGCGCCCTGAGCTTTGCTGAAAGAAGGAAGAGCTGGAAGTGTACGGCCTGGACCCAGAGCGGATAGCTGCCTCCTTAGGCAATACCTCCTCTACAGGGTCACGTCTTTCTGATCGCCGGGATCTTCCCTTTCATTTACCGGCCGAAGCTCCAAATGGGATGCGATCCTGTCCTCCTCCTGCCGACCCAGTCACTGTGTCCTCTCTCTCCTCCCACGCCATTGCTTCCCATCGCCAGACACGGAGTAACAGCTCCCATCTAAAAATCCCTCGGCCCTCCGCAGCTAGTCTGCGTCCTGCCTCCTTCCACCACGAGACTCTTGGACGTGCTGCTTGCACCGCACCCCCGCACCTTCGATTCTGTCCTCTGCTACTCGTGCCTCGGAGACCGCTATTCCAGGGGAATGCCCATGACAAGTTCACCAGTGGCCTCTGTGGACGAAAAGGGGCCGCATACAAACCAGACAAGCTCAGGGGAGGTGGGCATGACCAACCTTACAAACTCAGGGACTAAAGTAACCGCACAGGGTGGTCTGAATTAAAAACTTGCTAACTAAAAGCCGGTCATGGCGGGCAGTCAGGTCCGAGGCTGGAATCTTCCCTGACAAAAGTCAGTCTTTACTTAATTGAGCCTGGCTCTTGTCTTTTTGCATCTACATAGCATATGTTTGGAGTGTCAGATGTCCTTCCCCACCCTCTGCAAGCACAGGGGGAGACCGCGAACCCCCTCATTGCTATCGTTGACCGTTAACTCTCCCGTACTCCGCTGTGTAAAAGAAATGTGTCTATCATTTTGCTTTTTATCCAATCCCAGAGGTCCCCTCACTTAACTTTCTCTCACCGCCCTGATCTATCACCAACACGTTTCACATAGGCCCCTTATGTCTTCTGTTTTGCTTATAATGTATAAAACTGCCATTTTCCAGAACATTTTCTCAATCCATTGAGGTTTTGCTCAAATAAACTCATAAAAATTCTTACAGGTTTGGACATTTCTTACATTGACATTTACTTGGCAGGATTCCAAAGAAGCCCACCCAGGACCGCCTTGCAGACCCAGAGACCCGTGCTTGGTACCACAAGGCCCCCGTGCCTCACCGGCTCCTTGTTGTGCAAAGGTGAACGTGGGCGAGTTTCAGCTGGAATTCTGGACCTCCTGTTTGAAACTAAGAGGCCCTGATTTTATTTGAGCTGTCTTCTTTTTTTTTTTTTAACTTTTTGAAATCCTCACTCAAAGATATTTTTATTGATTTTAGAGAGGAAGGGAGAGGGGGAGGGAGGAAGAGAGAGAGAGACATCGATGTGAGAGAGAAACATTGATCGGTTGCCTTCTGTACGCACCCTGGCCCGGGATCGAACACAGACCCCAGGTATGTGACCCGACTGGGGATTGATCCCACAACCCTTTGGTGACACAGGACGATGCTTCAACAAACTGTACCACCTGGCCAGGGCTGAGCTGTCTTTTTAAGATCTTCCAGGTGGAATTAGAAGTTAAGTGTTGAGAGACAACCCAGGCTAAGGCGGGACTGGAGGAAAAATGGGTGGCTGGTTTTTAACTTTGGCTTTTCAGTTGGAATTGCTTTCTGAGAGTCTGAACAAAAACCTTTTGCTGAATAAAAGAGAGCCTAAACTTGTTCAGCTCTGAAGACAAGGGGCACTTCCTCCCTCCAACCCAAACCTCGGATATGCTTAGGTGACTAAGAATCTTCATGGAGGTGTCAGGCGACATCCCCCATGATGTGCAGGAGCCCCACAGGGCATTGCAACTCAGCTGTAGTTAAACAATGACTTGTCCAGGGTGCGCATATAAAGGTTGTTTACCTAGTGCTCTGAGTCCTCACAGCTTCAGCTGGGGAGAGAGACCAAGGAGTGAGTGTAAGAGGGCTGAGGGGTCTCCAGGAGTGAGAGCCTCAGGGAGCTCAACCCAGAAGCAGCACACTGGGACCCACTACCCAATGTCTCTAGCAAAGTGTGCGGTCTCTACAGAGCCCAACATAAAACTAAATTAACGTGGGAAATTGTGCCTCCCAGACCCCAGCCCTCATTAATACTCCTGGTAGGAAGCCTTGACTTGCAAGTGCTTTCCTAAAATGGGGAGATTTGACTAGAAATGATATCAACTTAAACCGACCAGAATGCAGTTTTCTTTTGGCATCTAGGTTAATTTTTTTGCATGCAAAATTAGAGAATGCCTGTCCTAAAACCAAACTGAATGAATGGGAAGCATAGATTGACTTGGAAAGTAAAAGCTTCTAGGAGGAGCACAGATCAATTCTTTAAAAAAAGTTAAAAAGAAATTTTAGAGACTTTCTCTGAACTAAGGAAGGCTTCTGAAGCTAATACATGCCAGCTCCTCATTCCTTCCCTTCCCTTTCTGTGGCTCTTCCATCGTGTTTGCTCTCTGAGCGTCCCCATCCAGGCTTGCCCTCCCCCTGCTTACTGCCTTCCCCTGGTACCTTCTCTGTAGCTCTACTACGGCTCCCTGCTGACCTGGGGAAATGAGAATAGGGATTTGGACAAGGGTAGCCCAGGAATTCCAGCAGCTACCTTTGGAGAAAAGCTGGTCTCAGGCAGAGGGGAACCAGCAATTGTATACGATTCTTGAACCAGAACAGAATTAAGCAATCTACCTAAAAATGTCCCCACTTTTCTCTGGGATGCTCATGGGTTCACAAAGGAATTTAACTTAGCTGTTAGAATATGTGATCCTGGCTATTTTGACCTCTTCTAGTTAATATACCGGCAGGTTACTGGGAGCTAAAGCAACAGAATTACTAAATAGAGTTCTCAGGAAAACCCCTATAGAGGATTCCGTTCACTTTAAGGAGGAGGAGAGGGACACGAAATGGGACCTAGAAAGAGAAAAGAAGCAGAAGCAAGCACAGGGCTGCTCTAAAAACTATGAAAAGGTGTTTCCCCCTCTCCTTACTAGTAGTTTAGGAGAAATTAAAATTACCATAAAAAGGGAAAATTACCTAGGCCCTTGTAAACACTGGGGCTACTGTATCTGTTCTTAACTACCTAGGTTGCCTCTCTGCTCAGAGTGGAGTTTCTGTGCAGATGGTAAAGATATCTAACCAGCCAACGTCTGCTTTGACGTCAGGATCTGTTCTCTCCCAGCCAGGGAATGTTATGGAGCAATATATATTTTTGCTAATCCAATCATCTGATAGGGCGAGATTTTATTGAAACCAGTAACACCCACATAATCTTTTTCCAGGAAGGTGTGATGCGTTTAGAAGTAAATAAATTGGATAGTTCACCAATTAGGAAAATAATGACTTTAAAGGAAATTCCACAAGAGGAAAATAATCTGGAGACTGAATGTCTGTTGCTGAGCATTCCAATGCAACTTCAGGCCTCTTTTCAGTCCTGGGCAATATCCTGCATGCACAAGCTGGACTGGAGGCCATTGTACAAGATTACTTAAAAGGGGGATTTAGAATTCCATGCACAAGCCCCTGTAATTCTCCTATCATTCCAGGAAAGAAACCCAGTAGAAAAGAATGGAGATTTGTGCATAATTTCATAACCATAAATAGAATAGTTATTCCCAGACACCCCATGGTTCCAAATCCACATAACCTATTATCAGCTGTTCCTGTGAGCTGCCAATATTTTTCAGTAATAAATTTACGCACTGCCCTTTTCAGTTTTCCGGGAGAATCAGACAGAGATATGTCTTTGCTTTCACCGGGGAAGATTACAAATTTGCTTGAACAGTAATGTCCCAGGGATGTACAGAGTCCCACCTATTGTCTTAGATACTAAAAGCTAGTTTAAGTGACATTAAATTTCCTAGAGATTCCACGCTAATCCAATATGTGGATAATTTAGTTTATGCTCTAGGAAATTACTAGACTCCCCAAAGGACACAATTTACCTATTACAACAGCTTGCTATAAAGGGACACAGGATATCAAGAGACAAGCGCTCATTCTGCTTACCCCAGGTAAAACACTTTGGTTGTCTATACCTAAATATAGGCTACTAATTAACCCTGAACTCAACGGAATCCTATCTTTTCTTCTTCCCAAAACAAAAAAGCTTCAAGGATTCCTGGGTTAGACTGGATATAGTCGCAATTGGATCCCAAATATTTTATTAATGGCCCAGCCTCTATATGTCTTATTAAAATCAAATGGACCTGAGTCAATTCAGTGAAACCCAGAAGGGAAACAAGCTGTAAAATCTCTAAAGAATTATTTAAAGCTCCTACCCTGGGGATCTTCCGGGTCGGTGAACATGTGGAGGATCTGGCAGAGCCGTGCATGGAGCATAGAAGCTCTGGACCCCTTTCCCACATCTTGCCCTGTGCATCTCTTCCACCTGGCTCTTCCTGAGCTACATCCTTTTATAATAAACCAATGATCGATATGCAAGTCTTATGAGGACAGAGATTTCTCTCTGTCTTGCTACTGCTGTATCTTCAGGATCTAGAACATTGCTTGGTGCAGAAGGGGCCCCTGAAGCAGCAGACGGGCTCCTGTGATTCAGTGAAGGCATGCAAGCTGCTCCCCAACACCACCGCTTCTCCCCTATTCAATTATTGCATGCCAGTCTCACCCCCCACACTTGAAGCAGTTTCCCAAGGAAGGCAAAATGTCCTAAAAATTATCATAGTGGCACAAAGGAAGCACAGAAGAGGAAAGATTACCACTGAGTCAATGAAGGAGTTTGGGTTTTGAGATACAGGTATGCTTTCGGATAATTTAAAAGAAATAATAACAGACTTCTAGTCAAGATGGAGGCCTAGGTAAACACGCTTTGCCTCCTCACACTACCACAGAAAGAATTACAACTAGACCTCAAAACAATTAACACCCAGGACAGTCAGAAAATAGAACTGTATGGAAGTCCAACAACCAAGGATTTAAAGAAGCCACATTCATCCAGATGGGTAGGAGGGGCGGAGACGCAGAGCCAGGCAGAGAGGCGTGGAGCTGTGGTGCGCCGAGGAGAGGCTTCAGCAGCAGAACAGGTGGTCTCATATTCACGTGTGGTGGATAAAAATCAGGAGGGACACCTTGGGAGCCAGCGATCCCAGCCCCAGGCCAGACCACAGAGCCCAGGTTTCCAGCGCCAGGAAGGTAAGTCCCCATAACTTCTGGCTGTAAAAACCAGTGAGGGCTGGGGTGGCGGAAGAAACTGCTGGGTTTTCGGGAGACTCCGCTTAAAGGTCACACACAGATCTGAAACATACTCAAACCTACTCTCTCTGGCATTCAGCACCAGGGAAACAGCTGAAAGGGTGCCAGTCTCACAGGGCAAGTGCTAGGGCAAACCTCCAGAAGCCAGGTAGTGGCATTGTCCTCTCTCCAAGCCCTCCCCCCTACACAGAATCACAAAGAGGTGAAGCAGGTTGCCCAACCCTGGCGATTACCTAAGGTCCTTCCCACACAATTTACAGGTGCCTTTTGTACAATGGGCCACACCACTAGGACAGGGAGTCAAAGCAGCTCTGCCTAACACACAGAAACAAACACAGCGAGGCTGCCAAAATTAGGAGACAAAGAAGCATGGCCCAAATGAAAGAATAAAACAAAACCCCAGAAAAAGAACTAAACGAAACGGAGATAACCAATCTATCAGATGCAGAGTTCAGGTGATCAGGGTGCTCAGAGAATTCACTGAGTGAGGCAACAGCTTAAAAAAGACTCAGGCAGAAATGAAGATTACACTAAGTAAAATAAAGAAACTTCTACAGGGAACCAACAGTAGAGAGGATGAATCAGGGATTCAAATCAACAATTTGGAACATAAGGAAGAGATAAACATTCAACAAGAACAGCAAGAAGAAAAAAGAATTTTTTTAAAAAATGAGCACAGTATAAGGTACCTCTGGGACATTGCCAAATGTACCAACATCTGAATCATAGAAGAGGAGGAAAAGCAAGAAATTGAAAACTTATTTGAAAAAAAATAATGAAAAACTTCCCTAATTTGTTGAAGGAAGTAGACACACAAGTCCAGGGAGCACAGAGAGTCCCAAACAAATTGGACCCAAAGAGGACCACACCAAGACACATCATAATTAAAATGACAAAATTTAAAGATAAAGAGAGAATCTTAAAAGCAGCAAGAAAAAAGCAGAGAGGCACCTACAAAGGAGTTCCCATAAGTATGTCAGCTGATTTCTCAAAAGACACTTTGCAGGCAAGAAGGGACTGGCAAGAATTATTCAAAGTGATGAAAAGCAAGAACCTACAACCTAGCAATACTCTATCCAGTAGAGCTATCATTTAGAATGGAAGGACAGATAAAGTGCTTCCCAGATAAGGTAAAGCTAAAGGAGTTGATCATCACCAAGCCAGAATTACATGAAATGTTAAAGGCACTTATTTAAGAAAAAGAAGAAGATCAGAACTATGAACATTAAAATGGCAACAAATGCACAACTATCAACAACTGAATCTAAAAAGACAAACTAAGCAAATAACTAGAACAGGAACAGAATCTCAGACATGGAGAACATTTGGAGGGTTATCAGCTGGAAGGGGGTGGGGGAGAATGGGGGAAAAGGTGCAGGAACAAGAAGCATCATTGGTAGGTGCGAATAGACAGGGGGCTGTTAAGAATAGGAAATGGAGAAGTCAACGAACCCGTCTGCACGACCCATGGTCATAAACTAAGGGGGGTGATTGCTGGAGGGAAGCTGGGTACCAGGCGGAAGTGGGCTAAGGGGGAAAAATTGGGACAACTGTAATAGCATAATCAATAAAATATATTTAAAAAAGAATAATAATGAAAAAAATAAAGTTCCCATTTGAGGATACCTTAATTATAAAGTTTCTAGCTTTTTATGCATGAAAATAAAGAAGTTACTTTTAGAAATTTTAACTCAAACGGAGTGATCACCACAGACCCATTACAATCAGCTACTGGGCTCAGCAGCCAAAGGGCGCCCTCTCTCCACGACAGCCCTCTCTGCCGCAGACATGCTGTACAAGCAAACAGGAAAGACAGTTACAGGATTTCCTTCGTTTATGTCCCTCATTCTGTTGGATCTCCGCTGAATTTTCATCACCTTGGACCACATTGGACGCCTCTGCCAGTCGCCTGGCTCTTGCCTTTTACACCTAATTTTACTTGAACTCAGTGTAACAGTCTTAACCCAGCAACTTTGCTACTTTCTTTGCAGGATGAAGACCTCCAGGACTGCGTGTTGTTTACTGACCACCTTCGTGTTGGTAGGAATGGTTTATAGAAAACCCCTTGCTAATGCGGACTTAATTTGGTTTACAGATGGGTCTTTGAAAGATAAACAGGAATGTTACTGAGCTGGATATGCAACAACTTCCATGGTGGACATAATCAAAAGTTCCCATTTACCTGAATAAGATCTGCTGAACAAGCCTAATTATTTTTCTAACTTGGACTTGTCAGTCGGCAAAAGATCAAATAGCCAACATTCATACCGACAACAGCTATGCCTCCGGTGCCGCTCACGACTTTAGAAGACTGTTGAAGCAGCAAGCCTCCTTAATTTTCTCAGGGCAGCCCATAAAGAAAGGAAAGCAGCTTGCAAAATTGTTAGATGTCCTACAGACATGGAAACAATGGGCAATTATCAAAGTCCCAGGGCTTTCTAGAGCTGTCACCATGGAAGCGAGAGGAAATTATGTAGCTGATGCTACAGCTACACAGGCAGCCAAATTTTCCAGACCTGAGAATGCTCGTGCTTCCTGTTACATCTATGCATGACTCTCATAGTTCCAACGGACGGCTGCAGAGGAGCAGAGGATGTGGCAACAGAAAGGGGAAACTTTGTTCCAGGCAAAGGGACATGGCTCAGACCCAATCAGAAATCAATCTTACCTATAGGGGCTCAATTACCTGTACTTTAACATGTACATAAGCTAAAACGTTAAGATCATATGGAGGGTTATCAGTGGGGAGGGGAGTGGGGAATAGGGGGAAAGGTACAGGGAATAAGAGGCATAAATGGTGGGTACAAAATAGACAAGGGGAGGTTAAGAACAGGATAGGAAGTGGAGAAGCCAAAGAACTTATATGTACGACCCATGGACATGAGCTAATGGGGGTAGGGAGAATGCAGTGGGAGGGGGTGTGCAGGGCAGAGTGGAATAAAGGGGGGAAATGGGACAACTGTAATAGCATAATGAATAAAATATATTTTTAAAAAAGCTAAAACATTAAACTCCTAAAAGATGACTTCACGAAGTCAATAATGTTACTACTACTATAGCACATAAAGTATATAGCAGATGTTCCCTGGAAAATCATTCCGCGAGTCCCAAGGACATTTCCCACTTTCTTCAGATCCGTTCGAGGCGTGGTAATTGGACTGTGGCCGCTGCCGCCCTCTCAGCCCCAGCTTTGTGCAGGGGTTTGTGAGGCACCCCTTGCACGAGAGCGACAGCCTTCACAGTGGTAAATTATTAGGAAAGAAATCCCCAGTCGGGCAACTCCCTCCGAGTTGCAGTGACTCATTTCACCAGACAAAGAAGGCCATCTATCTGTAATATTTGGCCTATTCTACAGTATTGTTATTGTGCCTATCGCCCCCGTTTTCTGAACTGGCAGAACATACAAACTGTACAATTAAAACTCAACTAGGTAAATTTTCAGACACTCTTAATCTCCCTTGGTCAAAAGCTCTCCTTATAGCACTCCTCAGCCTGGAATGTGGCAAACATTGCCTTTCTCCTTATGAAAGTGTCAGCAGCTGTCCTATGATGAAGGGACATATGAATCAGTTTTACTAAAAGCAGACATTCTGGCCCTGGCTGGTGTGGCCCAGTGGACTGAGTGCCAGCTTGCAAATCGAAGGGTCGCCGGTTCAATTCCCAGTCAGGGGTGTGTGAGAGGCAACTTATCGATATATTTCTCACACGTGGATGTTTCTCTCCCTCTCTTTCTCCCTCCCTTCCCCTCTCTCTAAAAATAAGTAAATAAAACCTTAAAAAAATAAAAGGAGACATTCTGCATTATTACCCAAGGGCTCATTAAGCAGTGATGGAGACCGATAAATTAGTAACGGTCACTTCAGTGTGCTCTCGGGTGATGGCGACTTCAAAGGCCACAGCTTACAACCAGGAGATTTTGTCCATTGGAAAAGATGTTAATTAAAGACTCTCTCTCCAACATTGTTGGAAGGGACATTGTCAGGTGTCTAACTAACCACAAATGGACATCTGCCCCGTCCCTGACACTTAACCTCCAGTGGAAATCAAAGGCTTCTTGAGGACAAGAAACAGGAGACACCAGAGATAAAAACTGACCCAAGGCCTCGACAAGGTCTACCACCTACAAACTGATGTTGAACACTACGTATCTGATTGTTTTCACCTGTCTGTTAATATTAATAATAACAATTTTACTTGTTCTTCAGGCTTTTCTCAGTCAGACCTTATATAGCCTAACTGTTAATAATTGCTGAAGGGGTGCAAGATAACTTTTGTATTATCAATAACACTCTTTTTATGGTTTCTCTTTTCAAATTTAGAAGAAATGCTATTACAAAAGGAAGGAAAATGATATGCATATATATTTCTTAAAGTGAAAAGAAAGCAGATTATCCTATTAAGTGGGTTACTTCTAAATGAATTTTAAGAAGACGAACTCAGAACAAGGGAAGTTGTAGAAAGGCAGTGTGGAAAAGGAACATGAAGGAAGGGGTTTTATGAACAAGCACCAGACCCCGATTACGGGGATATGCTTACTCCCTAACCCGACAAAGACAACCAGCTACACTAATTCAGATGGAAGCCGAAATGACAACAAAAACACGGCCTCTGAAGCCGCTGCTGGGGCACAGGACATTTACTCATGAAACTCTTACTGTCCTCTTGGCCTCTGGAATTGCACTTGGTAATTATAACTTATAGCATTATATTTTTACAGCCTTGGCCCTGATTGAAACTTAAGGTCACAGCTTCCAATTGCACAACGAGTGGGAATCAGATTAAGAACAGCACTTGAGCACTTCCAGTGGGAACTAGATGGGCCATCGTGAATAGAACCCCACCTCAGGGTCAGATCATCGAATGGAAACCAAAAAGGTGCATGGCGTGCTCTCAAACTACACGTAAAGGCTATACTAGATGCAAAACTTTACACAGTGAGACAGGCAACAAAGCCTGGACCATGATGGCTCATCGGCTAGAAATGACTCAGAACGATTTCTTAATAAAGTCCCCAAAGACCTGGCTGCCTCCCATTTACCTACTTCTCACTTTTAAGAAAAATTTGGCCTTGAACTTCCATCCAAGGTTATGGTCTTGCCGCATCCCCAGGGGTCCATTGCTCAGCAAGGCAGCTGCCACTGAGACATCCCAGGAATGAGCTTTCCTAGCACCGGGAGACCTTGTGAACCAACCGGATCAGTCAAGTGTAACTCCACTGGCCTGGTTTCTCAGGCCAAAACCTAAAAATCACACTAGACTGTCCCTCTTCACTTACATCTACCAGTCGATTCTCCTAAATCTCCCCTTGTAGACATGCACTTTGAACTGAAGTGTATCAAACATATAGTGAGGAACACAAACCCTGAGTGTACAGAGTGATGCCTTTTCACAAAGTGAACACACTCACGTAATCACCATGCTCAGTGACTAACAGGTGACCAGCAGCCCTGCGCCTTGCAGTCACACCTCTCCCCTATAGGGCACTGCCATCTCCTCTCTGCTTTTCAAGTTTAGAGAAAGTGAATCTTACACTATACACTCTTTAGGGATGGATTTCTTTGGCTCAAAATTATATTTTTGACAATCATGCAAATTCTGTTTATTTATAGTAACTTTGTCCCCATTCATATATGGATTTCATTGTGTAACTGCCACAATTTATGCATTTTACTGCTCAGATGTGTTTGGGTGTGTTGCCTGTGTCTGGCTAGTGTGAACTGTGCTGCTATGGGTATTCTTTCCCTCGCCCCTAGTTTTATTGAGAAATAACTGGCACAGCATGGTGACTTGATTTATGTGTGTTGTGAAATGATTACATAACAAGTTTAGTTAACGCTCGTCATCTCACTACATTGAGCTGAGTTCCTGCCAAGATGGAGGCAGGAGATGGAGACCCTTCACTTCCTCACACAACCAAAAGGAGCATAGCAACCAATCTGAAATTAATAAACAACCAGAAGTGCCAGAAAATCAAACTGCGTGGAACTCCGACAACCAAGGAATTAAAGAAACAGTCAACCAGAACAAGCAGACCGGTAAGACAGGAGGACGGAGAGAAGCCGAGGCAAGGCGGCAGACAGTGCGGGCGAGGCGGGTTGAATGGAAAACTGAGACTCAGAGCTGCCTGTGGACTACAGTGAGGGTCGCTGCAGTGGGAGAAACTCCCGGTCTCACACGACAGTCCGTTGGAAAGTGGGGCTAGAGACGAGCAGGCAAGCTGCATTGTTCCCTCTCTGGCCCCTGCCCCACAGGCAGCACAGCAGTGAAGCAAAGAGGGTTGTCCTGCCTGGGTGAATATCTAAGGCTCCGCCCCCTTACAACTTATCAAGTGCCCAGAGACAAAGAAATATGGCCCAAGTGAAAGAACAGAGCAAAACTTTAGAAAGAGAGCTAAGTGATGAGGAGACAGCCAACCCAAAGAGGAACACACCAAGGCACATCACCATTAAGTTACCCAAGATTAAATATAAGGAGAGAATCTTAAAAGCAGCAAGAGGAAAGGAGACAGTTACCTACAAAGGAATTCCCATAAGCCTATCACCTGATTTCTCAAAAGAAAACTTGCAGGCCAGAGGGGCTGGAAAGAAGTTTTCAAAGTCAGGAAAGGCAAGGACCTACATCCAAGATCACTCTATCCAGCAAAGCTATCATTTAGAATGGAAGGGAAGATAAAGTGCTTCCCAGATAAGGTCAAGTTCAAGGAGTTCATCATCACCAAGCCCTTACTATATGAAATGTTAAAGGGATTTATCTGAGAAAAAGAAGATAAAAAATAGGAACAGTAAAATGACAACAAACTCATCATCAACGAGTGAACCTAAAAAAAGAAAAACAACAAAAACAAAAACTAAGCAAACAACCAGAACAGGAACAGAATCAGAGGAATGGACATCACATGGAGGGTTTTCAGTGGGGAGGGGGAGAAGAGGAATAGGGGGAAAAGGTACAGGGAAGAAGCATAATTGGTTGGCATAAAATAGACAGGAAGAGGTCAAAGATGGTATAGGAAACAGAGAATTCAAAGAACTTATATGTACAACCCATGGACATGAACTAAGTGGGGGGGCATGCTGGGGGGTTGGGGGATGCAGGGTGGAGAGGGGATAAAGGGGGAAATTGGGAAAACTGTAATAGCATAATCAATAAAATATACTAAAAAAATTCATCATCTCATGGGGATACCATAAAAAGAAAAGAAAAATATTTGTTCTGTGTTGAGAATGCGTGATCTGCTCTCTTGCCAGCTTTCCTGTGTATGTTATGCAGCAGTATGGGCAGTCCGTACATGTCTTTTGGTGCACAGTACATACATGTCTGTGGGGTGTGTGCCTGGGAATACAATGCTGGGTACCCCGGTATAAAGCCTTCTAGTTTTCTAGAGCAGTCATAGAAATTTGCACTCACACAAGCCCTACGTGAGAATTCTGGTTGCTCCACACCCTCCTCCACATTTTAACCATTTTAGTGGCTGCGGAGAGGTACTTCTTTGTAGTTATAGTATTTTCCTAATGCCTAATGAGGGCGAGCACATTTTAATATGTTCATTGACCATTTAGATATTTTCTGTGAAGCTCTTGTTCTAGTCTTTTGTTGATTTCAATATCTCTTGCGCGGAAAGGCTGTTTCCACTCCTACCGCCAGCCTCTCTGCCACCAGCGATCTAACTGGCTTGTCACTATGCCCATTCTACCTCCCACGGTCTCAGCACAACTGGGTCAGAGTATGTGGATGCTCAGGCGTTGGGGAGTGCCAAACTACGTTCTGAAAGAGTAGCGCCAATTTGCACTCCCACCAGGAATGGCCGAGAGAGCTCGCAGGTGCATGTCCTCTCTGAGCCTTGGTATGGTCAGACTTATCTTTTGCTAGGGTATAAAGTGATATCTTGTTGTGGTCTTGATTTGCATTTCCTGATTAAACCCCCTCCCCCTGCAATCACCACACTGTTGTCTACGTCCATGAGTCTTTTTTCCGTTTTGCTCAATCTCTCCACCTCCTGATGGTTTCCTTTCTTGAACAGTGCATAAAATCTTCAATCTTAGGCATCCTGTGTCGTCACTATGAGAGAGTGTAGCACAGAGAGGATGAGAGCAAAGTTTCGGTGAAAGATACAGAAAAGGGGAAAGGGAGGGAGGGAGGCGACCTAGGGCAGGAGGAGAGCCAGCAGGCACCAGCTCTGAGACGCTCTCTCTGGTGGTCATTCTGGAAAGCTGCGGGCAGGATGAACTTTTCTTTCCAGAGCAGGGTTGGCAAAGGGCTCGGGAGGAGCCTGGGTGACAGGCAAAGCTGTGAGGGGGACTTACAGAGATAGCTAAAGGATCTACTTCTAGTGGCTTTGGCTGGAGAAGAGCTAAGTCTTTTCCGGCCTGGTCAGGATGGAGAATTCTGAGCCTGGGTCTTGGTCCAGACAGGCTCCCAGGGGCTGAGTGTGGCCCTTCATGCTGTGTTGATGATGAATGTCCTGGGTGGGCTAAATAATAGCCCCTCAAAGATGACCACATCCTCACCTCCAGAACCTGCGAATCCTACCTTATAGGGCAAAGGGGGCATTGCAGATATGATTAAATTCAGGAGATGATCCTGGATTATTCGGTATTATGCAGGTGAGCTCTCTATAATCACAGCCATCCTTATAAGAGGAATGCAGAGCAGTCATGGTCATGGGAGAAGTAACGGAAGCAGAGACTAGAGTGATGGATTTGAACACTGAGGACGGAGCCACAGGCCAAGGAACACGGACAGGCACTAGAAGCTGAAAAAAACGAAATAACAGACTCTCCCCTCAGACCCTCCAGAAGGAGGGCCTTGCCGATACCCTGACGCGAGCCTAGTGAGACTAATTTCAGACTTCTGACTTCCAGAACTGTAAGAGAACAAGTGTGTGTGTGTGTGTTTTTAAGACACTAAGTTTGTGGTAATTTGTTACAGCAGCAAAAGGAAACCAATACAGCACCTTGTAGGAGTTTGATAAGTCTGGGTTCTAAACTTTTCCTTTTTTCCTACCCTCCCCCAAAAGCCATGGCAGAATGCTAGCCAGCACTCCGTGCTCCGTGACTCAGCCTGTTCCTCTCTCTCTGCCTAGAACGGCTCTCTCCATATGTGCCCCCCCAACCCTGCAGATCCAGCTCAAACACCACCTGCTCCAGGAGGCTTGCTCTGACCCCACCTCATCCCCCCAGGTAAGAGTGGAGACCCTCAGCTCTCAAAACACGGAATCCGTTCCACTTCACAGCACAGCCACCTTCATCCATCTCATTCCCCATCCAGCTGGACATCACTAGACGTTTCACGGGTGGGGTGAACGAATGGTGTGTAAGGTAAGAGCCTGCTGCAGAAGAGGGCTCTGCCCTGTGGTCCTCCGGTGGAGTAAACATGTGTTCTCCCCGACCTGGATGGGTGCCCTCATCTGTGCCTTCACCTTGGGCCCACCTTATGACGCCAGTTTGTCACTGTACACCCTGGGCAGTTTCCGTCGGACATCCCACAAGCCCTTCAAGCCTATAGTATCCCAAACTGACAGCCTATTACTTCACACTTGCTCCTGCATTCCCTGGCTGCCATTGGCACCAATCCCTCCAAACCCCCTCCAGTCTAGCACTCTGGGGTCACCCAAGACTCTTCCCTGTCACTCTCCACATTCAGTTATTTAGAAAGTCCTGTTATTTCGTGGACACATCCCTCAAACCCCATGTTCTTTCCTCTGTGTCCGCTATCTTTACTGCTGGCCAGACCACTGTCGCCTCTTCACTGGACCTGCTACAGCCTCCCTCCTGGTCTTTCTGTCTCCAGGCTGCCCCCAGCCAGCCGCTTCCCCACACCACAGCAGCCAGAAAGAGTTGCAAAAACCCACATCTGAGCGTGTTTCTCTCCTGGCTCAGGCAAAGCAGATGAAAGGTGAACGTTTTGGTTTTTAATAGCTGCCTTGCTCCTTGCCCTTCTCCAGTATTTCCTAAGAGACCACACCTGCTGATGGCAGACGGCCACAGCCACGCCCCTGCTTACTGAATGGTGATACCCAGTCCCACCTGAAAGCCAGCTGCAGCTTCTGTCCTCTGTGATCATCGCTGTGACCACAAGGGACCCAGCACCGCCAGGCCAGCAGAACCCTTCAAAGGCCTTTATGGACTGAAGACACACTTTCACCCTGACAAGCACATGAAGCTGCTCCCACATCAAATGCCATTTACTGCAGTAAAAGTTTTGAAAAGGATTTCTATAATTTTGAGTTTTGTAAAGAGCACATTAGTCCTTTTGTTTTATAACTTGAACTATATTATAACTAAATGAGAATCGGTTTAGGTTGCCCATGATTAATTGGCATAATATTGCATTTGTAGACTTTTGATTAAACATATAATTAATTTTGATGTTGCTTTTTTCTCATCATGTTTTGGAGCCGATATATTTTTCTTCTCAGAGCTTAAATATTCGCGTAAGTGCTTGAAAAGCTCATGGTTGCCAAGTCATGAGGGCGTGAGACCACGAAAACGCCACTGGGTCTCTGTGAAGAGAGCCCCGGAGAGCTCAGGGCTGAGTTCACACCAGAGCTGGGTGGTTGGGGTGGGAGGGTTCCCAGCCTCTCACACAGGGGCATCAGGATCACCTCTGCAGTGCCACACAGGGCCTGGGAGTGAGAGCAAGGGGAACGAGGTTTTGAGTGGGGAGAAAATCCAGGAAATTCCAAGCACCTCCTCTCCTCACCATGTACCATCCTGCTGATCTCTTGCTCACCCTTCCCCCCACCCCACGTGTTGCTGGCTCCAATGTAGCCCTTACTATCTCTCTTTTTAAAAAAATTCTCACCCGAGGATATGTTTATTGATTTTAGAGAAAGAGCGAAACATCGATATGAGGGACAAACATTGATCCATTGCTTCCTGTACATGCCCCAACCAGGTATCAAACCCTCAACCTAGGTTTGTGCCCTGACCGGGAATCAAACCCGCAACATTTTGGTGTACGGAACGATGCTCCAGCCAGTGGAGTCACCCAGCCAGGGCCAGATGTAGCTCTCTTGAAGTGTGGCTCCTCAAAGAACTTAAGGCCTGGAGCTGAGTGAGTGAAGAGACATCAGAGCTGTGGGCTCTCGCACATCTCAGTCTGATCTTCAGTATCCCATGTGCTCGGCATCCAACTCGCAGGGCTGTACAGTGGCAAGTGTAGAGACTTAGGGCTCAAAAAGGCCTGGGGTCACGTGCTGGCTCAACCTGGAATTAGTTCCATGATTTGGGGCAAGTCACTTGCCCTCTCTGAGCCCCGATTTCCTCATCTGCAAAATGAGGTGAAGACTACCAACTCATGGACTGTTGTCAGGACCAAATATGAAGCCACCAGCACAATGTTTGGCCATCTGTAGGCACTTCATAAAGGAGAGTTTTCTTTCCTCCAGCCATTTCTGAGCCCACAGTCTCAATGAGTTTGGTCCACCATGTTCTTCCCTTCTTAGATAGTCCTTGCCACCAGGTCACTGAGATGACAATCCGATGTGAGAAAGGGAATGAGGCGTCTATTGGCCTCATAGCTGATATGTGCCAGTCACAGTGCCGGGTGCTTTAAGCAGGTGACAGTATCACTAAGTCCTGCCTGAGAGAAATATTTCTCTTTTCTCAACAGGCTCTGCCCCCTCTCCCCACCTACAATATCCCCAGGGCTCTGCCACTCTGCAAAGGTGTGAAAAGCAAAACGTGGATCCTCTTGGCCAAATTTCAAGCCACAGTCCCTCATATTCATCAAGAGAAAATTGATTCCAACCAAAAACTGTTTCCCTTGACCATTTCAGTCAACCCTACTATTTAAGCCCGGCAAGAAGGCATATCTTTTAAAACAAACAAACAAAAAATGTAACCACTTAATTTCAATGCTCATCATAAAAGATTTTGAGTCAGCACACAGTACAATGGATTGTGGCTAATGCATCTTCCTTTCAGAAAGTGCATGGCTGGGGACCAGTTCTCATCACAATGGCAGTCGTCTTGTAAAAACAGGCAGCACAACTTGGCCCACTCTTCTGCTCTCCACTCTGACTTCGTGTGGCATTCTCACATCTAGGGGTAATGCCTCAGAAAATCTCAGTCAAATGCTGCTCAACGAACAAGGGGTAAGGTCTCCAAATTGTCTTCCAGTAACCATCACCACCATGTTCATCACCACCACCATCATTACCACTATCATCACCATCATTTAACCATCTTCGGCAGCAGCAGCGCCACCACCACCACCGCCATTACCTATGTTCTCACCATCACCATTCCTACTGCCACCCACCATCACTACCACTATCATGGCCACCACCCCACCACCGTCGTCATCACCAGCAGCAGCAGCACCACCACCACCACCATTACACCATCGCCACAGTTACCACGATCACCACCACCACCGTTACCACTGTCATCAGTAACGGTTTTCTCCAAAGTTACCCAGCAGGTAAGAAATAGGGCTGGAATTCAAAATGTGGTTGCTCTGACTCTAAAGCCCAGGTTTGTTCTACTGTGGTGTCATTTCTCTTTTATTCCTCCTTTTATCCACATGACCCACCTCTTCCTTTGCTTGTCACCTCTTGTCAGATCCTCTTCTTCAATGCTCCCTAATTTCTGGCATGCCCTCAAGACTAAATTCTTCCTTTTCCCTCATGTGTTTTCAACTCTGCTTTGTATAATGCACTTCTGGCTGTCTCATAGCAGTGCTTACTATTCTAACTTTATGCCCACTACTCTGCCATCCCCTCCAGACTTGTACATCTTGAGGGCAAAGACTGTCTATCCATCAATCTATCTCCAGTGCCCAAGGATTTACTCAAAGTTTATGGTCTGAATCCATGAATAAATATGGATGCATAAACAAATGAATGAAGAGACAGATGGACTAATGGATGAGTGGATGGGTGATTAAGTGCAGTAATAGATGATTAAGGATAACTCTCAAATCTACACTTATAAACTTCTCCAATTCACTCCATTCTTGTATCTCCAAATGCCTATTAGAACTTTTCACTTAGTTGTTATCTAAAACTAAACCTGTACAAACATGAACTCCACCCTAGCTGATTCCTTATCTCTTTTTTGTTTTTATTTATTTTTTATTATTGTATTTTTTCCATTACCATTTAACTTATCTCTCTTTCTGACAATGATACAATGCTACTGTTTTCCCAGTGCTCTCTTCACTGGTCCTCTGACTGATTCATTCATTCACTCCACAATCTTTTTCATTTGCTTGTTTGTTTGTTTTCTTTTTCTTTTTTTTTTTTTTGCTATCCGCTATGTGCCAAACACAGTCCTAGGGAATGGAAACAGAGTAGAGAGGACAGGCAAGGCCCTAGAGAACTCAAAGGAATTCCTAGTCAACAGTAGGGTAGAAGGTGGTGTATTAAACAATAAGCAAGTCAAAAGTTAAGATAATTACAGAGCATAATGAGTGAGACATTAGGGAAATAAACAGAATGATGAAAGAGAACAAGGGGAACACTGGATAAGGTGGTGAGGGAGGGCTTGTTTGAAGATATGGTGTTAAGAAATATCTTTAAAAAAAATACCTGAAGGAAGAGAATAAACCACTCAATATAAGAGCTGAAAGAAGAGCATTCCAGGAAGAGGAAATATCAAGTGCAAAGGTTCCAGCGCTGGAAAGAGCCTGGTACGTTCCAGGAACAAAAGGGGCCATTGCAGCTGGCGTGTGGTGAGCAGTGGGGTACTGTGTTGTGGATAACCTAAGCCAGGTCATGTAGGGTTCTGAAGGCCATGGTGAGGAGTCATATTTTATTCTAAGAGCAGTGGGAAGCAATTGAAGAGTCATAAACAGGATAACGCCATGACCCCTCTGGCAGGTGGGCAAGGAGCTCCCCCAGGAGCTCAGGTGCAGGTGATTGTGAAGGGAGCTATCTCGAGTCTTTAGGAAAGGAATCACCCCAGTTCCACTTACATCGTCAGAGTGCACAGTAAGTAAAGCGTCCAGCTCCTGTTTGTGCAGCCATCATAACCCTGTCGGCCATCCTGATGGAAAGGTGCAGCGAAAGGAAAACAGACCAAGCTTATTTATAAGTATTAATATGAAAAGTCCTTAACACTTTAGTAAATAGAATTCTGAAACACACTAAAAGAAAACAAACCACAGCCAAATTGGCATCGTGGCAAAAAGGCAAGCACGGTTTATCAGGCACCTACGTCAGGGGAGCTCAAAGTGGAAAAGACACGATCATGTCTAAGAGACAGAGAAGATGCTTGATAAATTCACCATATATTCTCAGTTTTAAAAATTACTAGTAAAATTGGAGTGGATGAATAGTTTCAAGGTATTTTATGTCAAAAACAATATCACACTTGACGGTGAGTTACTAGAAATATTTCCTTTAAGGTTGAGAACCATCATTCTAGAGGTACATAAGGGGCCATTGGATAAGAGAAGAATAAGAGGTATAAATAAAAATGAAGAGGCAGTGATTTTAAAAAGCATGTAAAACACACATAAAAATTGAAGAGGCAAAACTGCCATTTTTTTAACAAATTCAAGGTCATCTATAAACTATTGGATCTAATTAGAATTTAATATGGTTGCTGAGTAGAGATCAATACATGTAAAAATTCAGCAACGCTATTGTTTATAATTGCAATAAAAGATGTAATTTAAAAATATATCACTTCAAAGAAGCACATGAAAAAATGTTCTACATCCCTAGCCATTAGGGAAAAGCAAATTAAAACTATGATGAGATACCACCACGTGCCTATCAAAATGGCTAAAATAAAAAAGAATGACAGTACCAAATGCTGCCAAGGGTGTAGAGAATTGGTCTCTCATCTACTGCTGGTGGGATAGCTGCTCTAGAAAATAGATGATGGTTTCTTTTTTTTAATCCTCATCCAAAGATATATTTAGTGATTTTAGAAAGAGAGGAAAGGAGAGAGAGAGAAACATCCATGTGAGAGAGAAACATCAATTGGTTGTCTCCCGTAGGAGCCCCAAACCCACAACCTAGGTATGTGTCTTGACCGGGGATCAAACCGGCAAACTTTTTGGTGCACAGGATGATGCTCCAACCAACTGAGCCAGGGCAGTTGGCAGTTTCTTAAAAAGTTAAACACACACTCACTATACAACCTGTCATCGCACTCCTGAGCACTTATCCTAGAAAAATGAAAACAGGTTCACTGAAAAACTTGCACATGAATGTTTACAGCAGCATTATTTGTAATAGCCCCAGCCTGGAAACTACCCAATGTCCTTCCATGGGTGAGTGGTTAAACAAAATGAGATATGTCCATCTGATGGGATAATACTCAGCCATCAAAATGAACAAACTACTGATATACATAACAACTTGAATGGATCCTAAAGAACTTATACTGAGTGAAAAAGGCAACCTCAAATGGTCGCACACAATATGATTCCATTTATATGACATTCTCAAATGTCAAAAAATCTAGAGACAGAGAACAGATCAGTGGTTGCTAAGGAAACGAGGGAAATCAGGGAAGGGGGTGACTGTGAAGGGTTAGCAAGAGAGAGATCCTTTATGGTAATAGAATAGTCCTGTATTTTGATTGCGGTGGTGTTTATATGAACTTGTATCTGTGATAAAACATCACAGAACTATATACAAAGACCAATAAAAAATGATTGTGTGCAAAAGCCAGTGAAATAAGGTACAGACCCCCCCAGTCTAATTGTCTGGCACCAATGTTGGTTTTCTCCTTTTGATGATGTACTGTAGTTATGTTACATGTTGTCATGGGAGAACTTAGGTGGTGGGTACAGCAGGCATCTCTGTAATATTTTTGCAGCTTCTTGTAAGTTTATAATTATTTAAAAATGAAAAGAAAACGCCATTTCCCACTACAACAAAACACATGACTGGAGAACACAGAGAACATTGCTTCCTTTATGAGTAGAAAGTCTCAAAATCGTAAAGTGGAAATTCTTAAATACTCAATCAATTCAATGCAATTCCATAAAACATTTTATAAAACTTTTTGTTTTCAAAAAAGTTGTCCAAGACTTTGAGAGGCTGCTTCTAAGATTAATACGGAAGGACTGAGGGCAGGACTTCCAAAGCAGGATGCGCGCCAGGAGAGCAGAGACGCTCGTTTCTTTCCACGCCCCAGAGCCTGGAACCGTGCCTGGCACCCTGCAGGTGCTCAAACCCATTTGTGAACAGGTGAGTGACAACTTGGAAGAAGAAGGAGATGAGAGAAGAAAGATAGTTTTACCATATCAGATATTAAGGTCTACAATAGCTGTAGCCTATAAGATCGGCTCGGGTGTAAATAAATAGACCAACGAAACAGAATGTAGAATTTAGAAACAGATTCGCACATGTATGAAAACGTGTTACATAGAGGAGGCACTATCAGTCAGTGAGGAAAGGAAACACCATTTAAATAACCATGCTTGCACACGAAGCAGGATGGTGGCCATCTATGAGCCAAGAGAGGCAACCTCAGGATGGAACCTGTTTCGCTGGCATCCCTCTCTTGGACTTCCCAACCTCCAGAGTGGCTCCTAATGTCCCTGACGAGATGCTGCTCCAGACACACTGCCCAGTAATTTTCTGCAAATGTATCACAGGGAATGTGTGGAGATTACACAGCCCTTGGGCGAGGCAGAAGAAGCCCGGGGACAAGCCGGAGGATTTCACAATAATCCAGCCATTGTCACTGGACTGGCTGAGCCACGGAATGCGAGCTGCCGGGGATCAGTCAGCCTCCATCACTGGCATGCCTCAGTTCTGTTTCCAGCAAACTGTGGCAGATAAACTTCGTCTCTATATCCTCTGTCCCTAATCTTTCTGTAAAAAATCCCCTCAGCTTGCTGACATCTTTATACAGCATGGTCTACCTCCAGCTGTCTGTAATGGCCACAGGAGCCTGTTGTGTTATGTCCTTTTTATTTTCTTAGGTGCCTGAATATCAAAGGGCCAATTAAGGTGGTAAAAAAATTAATGTTTTGCAAACTTATTTCCAATATTCTCATTTACCAAAGTTGTGAAAATATTTAAATCTTTAAAGCTATCAATAAATAAGTAAATAAATAAATAGCTGATCATGCTTAAAGAATTGGCTGTTTATATGAAAAAAATTAGATCCTTATCAACTTTTTAATAGAAAAAGGGTGCTTATTTATATATTAACCTTACTTTTATTGTTAACACTATTACAGATGTCCCTGTTTCCCCCCTCTTTGCTCTCCTCCACTCAGCCCTCCCCCCTTCCCTCGGGCCATCACCACACTGCTGTCTGTGCCATGGGTCACACAAATATGTTCTTCAGCTAATCCCTTCACCTTCCCTCATCCCATCCCCCCTTCCCCTCTGACAGCTGTCAGTCTGTTCTATGTATCCATGTCTCTATTTCTGTTTTGTTCATAGGATTCTGTGTATAAGTGAGATCATACGGTATTTGTCTTTCAGATCCTTATCAATATTCGTTAGGATTTGCATTCTGCTACAAGCTTTATAAAAGTGACCTAACCAGAAATGATATCTTCTCTTGTAAAAAGAATTAGAGAAATAAACAAAAGAAAGAATTTAAGTTGAAAATAAACAAGAGCATCCAGAGGTAGGCTGGTGCAGCAGCCCCACAACGCCATTAACGCTCCAGATCCTTTGTCCACCCCTCCGCAGTTCTCAGTCTGCAGCATCTCTCCTCAAGCTTCTTACCTCATGGTGGCACAGGGTGATTCACTTCTAGCTCACAGCCATTTTTCAGAAAATAAGTGACACAGAGAGTGTCAGAGCAAACCAGGTCTAACTCCAAAATCTACACTACCTGACACATACTTGTATTTCGATAGAGGAGCTCCTACTCACATCTCACTGGTCATTCATTCAGCACCTTGTGAATGAATCTTTCCTATGCCGACCACACTGCTTTCTAATTATTTACTTATGTGCCGGTCTCCTGGTCCTCCCATGACACAGCTCTCTAATGGAGCCCCTCCCCCCAACCAGAGCTAGACTCCACCTATGTTCCACAGAGTCCAAAGCCCACAGGAGGCATCAGGAGAGTTCAACTGTGGAACAGGAAGGGTCAGATCAAATTATATTGTTTATAGAAATGTATTTCCTAATGGCTGGGAAACAAGGCCAGGCATCATTTTATTTGTGGAACTCAAATCGAATTACCAAGAGGCAAAAACCCAAGCGAGAGGAAGTCTAGCAGATAATTGACTAATCAGAATTATCTTCTCATCTTGTTTAATTCCAAGGTATTAAAAAAAAAAAAAAAAACAGCTGTTGGGGGTGGGTCAAAAAACAAAACAAAACAAAAAAAACAGCTGTGTTTTGCACTCAGTTCCCAATCTAAACACATAACTGACTTTTTCCCAAGAAACACCAATGCCCCTGGCTTAACTGAGTCTGAAAACTCTGTATCGGAGAGAAACGGAGCTGAAGGCCAGCAAATGTATCTAGGGGAAAGGAGTAGCAGACAGTGTAGGAGACATAAATGGAGGGACATCAAGGAGAGACCTAAACGTTCTTGGAAGAACAAGAGGTCTTCCTAGAGAAGGTGTTCAAGTGGCCGGCCTGCTTAGGAAGCTCCAGCCATGGGTTTTCTGGGTGGGTTCTTTGAATACTAATAGCTACCATTTACTGAGCCATTGCTACATGCCAGATGTTGAAGTAAGCACTTAGTGAATTGCCTCATTTTCATTCTTAGAACAACCTTGAAAGTTCATAACTGGTACCCCCCATTCATAAATGAAGCTCAAAGTCGGGAAGTTGCAGTGACATGCAGTGAACGCAAAAGCTAGGATTTGAATCCTCATGGATTTGATTTGACTCAAACCTTCTGCTCCAAATCCTTAACTATCTTCACAAAACCACTTTAAGGTAACTATTATTTCCTCCACTTCACAAATGAGGTGACCGAGGCCTAGGGACGACCCAGCTTGCCCACATGGCACAGATAGTAAGTGTCAAGAGTCAAATCAGGCCTGCCTGACTCCCAAATCTACTCTACCCCCCAGGCAGAGGAAGAGGAAAGGCCAGGGGTCAGGACCATGCCAGAAAGCCCCTACATGCCAGTCCCTACCCTTTCCTAGGACACTGTCCCTTTGTTTCTCATCCACCTCAACCTCACCACTTAGGCCTCTTCCGAGAATCTGCTTTTCACTGCCTCTATCCCAATGTTACCCCTGGGCTGAATGAACAGGGACTAGGTGGTTCTTGGGAGGCTCTAAGACACCCCTTCCCCTCAAAAAGGAATAGCTAGGATACCACCAGCCTGGTGGTCCCCCTCCCCACACATATGAGCAAGGCTTGCACACAAGACTGTAAATGCTTGGATCAGGAGCCAGCCAAACTGGGTTCAAATCCAGTGACTTTGGCCAATAACAGTAACTCCCTATTAAAAAAGTATCTATCTTGGGACAGACATTTCACTAGTGGTTTGTTCCGTGATTTTTTAGTTACCTCTTCCTATCTTCTTAACTGACCCTATTTTACAAAAGAGGAGCCAGAGGCCTCCGAAAGGGAAGCGACCAGCGTGAATACAGCAAGTAGCAGGAGCCTAGGACTTGAACCCAGCTAGGCCCCAGATTCTGCTGTTGCCTAGGAGCGGAGGAGGGAGGAGGGGAAAGAGAGGGCGAGTTCCCAGCAGCGCACGCTGACGACAGCAGGTGATTTTTTTTTTTTTTCTGCAGGGAGCTTTCTCTCAGTCTTTCCTGAATTTTTTTTTTTTCCCTGCTGAGTGGCAGAAAAGGGTGGGGCCGCTTCCCTGCAGCAGAGACGGCGGCGGCCGCAACTGCAGCATCACTGGGAGCAGCGGCAGAGGCAGCAATGCTTGGCCTCCGCTGGAGGTGATCTCCTCCGAGCCCTGCTAGGTAGCCGGCTGCGACTGGACGCCGTCGGGAAGAACAGAGGCTTATCCGCGGATCCCGCGACCACACTGTCCTGCCCTTCCTCTGCGCCATGGCTTAAGACCGCGGCCACCTCGCCTCGCGTCGCCTGGCTTGGCCGGGGTCTGAGCGCCGCCGCAGCCGCAGGGAGGGGCGCGCCCCAGACGCCTTCGCCTGGGGACTCGGGGACGCCTTGTCTCTCATCTCCGGTACCTGCAGCAGACTGCGTCCCCAAGACCTTTGCAGCCGGTAATCGAGGGACTTTATCTCAGAGACAGCTTTGCCGCCCTGACCTCCCCGGGTGCTTTCTGAGGGAGGAGGACGAGGTACTCAGGCCACCAAGGAAAAAACGGTGGGAATCAGATTGGCTGGTCAAGCGCCGAGGGACTGAAGGAAGATTAGAGACTTGCTTTAGAAACACAAAAAGAAGAGAAGGCCAGCTTTGCAGCTAACATCATGGCGTGGCCGTGCATCACGCGGGCTTGCTGCATCGCCCGCTTCTGGAACCAGCTGGACAAGGCGGACATCGCCGTGCCGCTGGTTTTCACCAAGTACTCGGAAGCCACCGAGCACCCAGGCGCCCCGCCGCAGCCGCCACCGCTACAGCAGCAGCAGGCGCAGGCGGCGCACGCTCCCCCCTCGGCGCGGGCGGTCGCCATAGAGACTCAGCCGGCCCAAGGAGAGTTGGATGCAGTTGCCCGGGCAACAGGGCCGGCGCCTGGGCCAAGTGGCGAACGCCAGGCGGCTGCTGCCTCGGGCCGGAGCGCTCTGGGCTCCGGCCCGGCCTCCGGCTCCACCTCCGGCGCGGGCCCTGTGGACTCGGTGATGCGTCAGGACTACCGCGCCTGGAAGGTGCAGCGGCCCGAGCAGAGCTGCCGGCCACGCAGCGAGTACCAGCCTTCCGACGCGCCCTTCGAGCGCGAGACCCAGTACCAGAAGGACTTTCGCGCCTGGCCGCTGCCGCGCCGCGGGGACCACCCTTGGATCCCCAAACCCGTGCAGATCCCCACGTCCTCCCAGGCTTCAGCGCCTATTCTCGGGGCGCCCAGGCGCCGGCCTCAGAGCCAGGAGCGCTGGCTGGTGCAGGCCGCCGCTGAGGCTCCGGAGCAGGCGGTGGGCCCTGGTGGAGCTGGTGTGTTAGCGGCGGGAAAGGCGTCGGGTGCCGACGAGCGTGAGTCACGCAGGAAGGCCGGGCCTGCCTGGATGGTGCGTCGCCCCGAGGGGCTAGGGCATGAGCAGACGCCGCTGCCCGCAGCCCAGGCCCAGGTCGCGGGCCCCGAGGGTGGCAAGGGGCGTGCAGCAGCTGATGCCCTCAATAGGCAAATCCGCGAGGAGGTGGCGAGTGCAGTGAGCAGCTCCTACAGGTGAGATGCGGGTCACAGCCCCTGCCACGGGGCTGGTCACCCTTTCCTACCGAAGACTGCCCAGGACTCAATCTGCACCTCGCAGGCCTCACACCAGCCTTCCCTCCCATCCCAGGCCACACCCTCTCCCCAGCCCCATCCCAGGCACCCTGTCATGGCTGATGTCTTTCTGTTCTTTCCTATGTGCCCTTTCCGGGGCCTGCCCTGGTCTTTCACTCTACTACCTCAGCCACCTTTCCCCCCATCCCGCCCTACCTCAAATCCCTGCGCGCCCAACAAAGGCCCTTTGCAATTTTTTCACAGGCTATGCCTCCATTACGCCCCACTCCACTCACCAGCCCTATCAGACTAGATGCGGCCTTTGCTGGCTCAGTTGCCACCCACCAGCCTTGGTGCCTTCCCTCAGGGCCCCATCCTTCCAGAAGAAAAGTTCTTTCCCAGGGACCAATAGTCCTCCCCTAGCCCAGTTCACTGGGCCTTTAATTCTTCCCTCCACTCTCTCAGTCCCTGGGAGAGACCCAAGCACCACACCCTTTTCTAGGTTCCCTGAAGGCGGATCCATATAGATCGCCCTCCTTCTAGCCTGAGGCTTTGAAGTCAGACAGACTCCTGAGGTTTCTTGCTGGCTGCGAAACCCCGGGCAAGTTTTTTAACCTTTCTGGGCCTCAGGTTCTTACTGATGTGATTGATAATAGATTGTTCTCTTAGAAGTGCTCGCTCATTTATTAATTTGGGTATCAACATTGAAAACCTACTCTATGCCAGGCACTATGCTAGACATTGTGATGATTAAATCAGATGGATCTGGGGAGAATTCTGTCTGACACATTGGAGATGACTAGTGCATTTCGGTCCCATTCCAACCTTCTACATGATGCCTCGTTATTCTGATTTTCACTTCCTAGGTATGTCCACCTT
This sequence comes from Macrotus californicus, assembly GCA_007922815.1. Lineage (NCBI taxonomy): Eukaryota > Metazoa > Chordata > Mammalia > Chiroptera > Phyllostomidae > Macrotus > Macrotus californicus. The sequence goes on along the minus strand of VMDR010007317.1, from coordinate 5,200 downwards.
CTCTCCTACTAATGTGTCTTTTCTCCTGCCCCTTCATGTTGTACAGATGAGTCTCCCATTCTCTTACCACCAAGAACCCCCTTTTTACTACATTTAAGTTCCCTATAAATGAATGTCTTCCAGCAAGGGCATCATGTCTCTCTCTCTCTCTCTCTCTCTCTCTCTCTCTCTCTCTCCCTCCATTCTTCTAGAATTCTCCCTCCGCTGTAGTCTCAGCCCTTCCAGCCTGCTTTCTCATCCTTACATCCAATGTGTAGTTTTGAATGCTGAGCTTTCAGTCCTGCCCTTATGTTTCAACCCAAATCAACCAGCTAACAGGTCACAGTTGACTCTGAACACGTAACATGGGGATTGAAGGTCTCTGGGGAAGCAGATGTGCACGATGAATAATTGGGTGAAAGGAGTCCAAAATGTGGCTCATGAGGTCCTTCATCGATGCCACAACTGGTTGCCTCCTGCAGCCTGGAGGGTGTGGCCAGGAGGACTGCAGGATTAGTATCTTTTGCCAAGACCCTAGGCGCAGCCCCTGGCAGACCGCTGTCCTTCTCCAGCGAACACAATATCCACTTCGTTATGTGCTGAGGGCAGAGCAGCATAGATAGACGCCCTCTCCTGCTAAGACAAAATCCCCTCTCCTCCCAGGTTTTAACTCTGGAAAGCATTTCCCAGTGAGAAGGAGCAGCTAATCTGTTGGGCATGACTCCATCTTCCTGAATTCCACATCCCACTTGTCATTTTCCTCTCAGTTTATTGTCACCATGGCCACACTGGTCCCCCAGGAGCACATCGCTTCCCTTAAAGCTCTGGGCCCTGCACGAATGCAGATCCTTTTCCTCGATTCTTAGCCCTCAGGAGGTAAAATTCTCACAGTATCTTTATGCTGCTACCAAGGGAGCATCAAAAAGAAAAGAAAGGAAGCAAATAAGCAAGGAGCATAAAAAACAAAGCCAAGATGTGGTTTTGTGATTCTGCCATGGCTTTCTTCTTTACAGGGCTTTACTTCACTCCCTGGGCACCCCAAGGTCACAGATCCTTGGCCTGGCCTCTTTACCTTCCTACTCCCCTTCCATGGGACCCTGTGGCAGGTGGAACCTTCACACCCATCAGGCAGGAACTGCCTCTTCTTGCTCCCATACAGTCAATGCCAATCAAGAGAGATCCCAGATTCTCACACCTGTTTCAGTGTCCCACTCAGTTTACGTTCCCAAGTTGGTGGGACTAGCTTTGTCCATGGATGACTGGCTGTACAGTCAGGGAATGACCCACCCTTCAGATACAACTCACTCCAAATATCTGGGCTTCTACATGTGCTCTGGAGAGCCTCTTCCCTCAAAACAACACCTTAACTCTACAGGAAGCATGTCATGCTTTACAGTTAGAATCACACACATACTATAAGTGATTGCATTGAATAGCAAGAGCGTAGCCTGTCCCCCCAAAAAAACCCTCTGAACAACTCAGAAATATTTTTTCTAATTTGGATCTTCTGTAAAATTTTATTACGCACATGATTTTAGGCAGCAGTTCCATTTTGCTGGATATTCACAAGGGTTTTGAAATATTAAGAGAAGAATGAGTATGGATAGGAGACATCAATTTCTTTCATGGACAATATAAGTGCGTGACAAATTTGATTTGAAATTTAACATTTTTTTTTTGTTTCAGAAGAAAAATAAACCAATAATAGGGAAATGCATTTTGGGTGAAAGTAGATATGAAAAAATAAGATAATGAATTAATTAAATATAAAGAAAAATGCCTGGAAATTGTAGGCTTATCAGGAACATTGCTTTTCCTTCCCTATTGTTCTCACATTCTTTTCCTTGCTATGATTCCGAATATCTGGTGAATTTATGCCCTGGGTCTGCTGTAAATGAGCCTCCGCTACCCTTAGAAGCCAAGTTGGGTTCCATTTCAATGATAATTTCATTTACAAATCCTTTTCTTCTGCCACCCTACATAAATCATGGTGGTTTGCACCATGGTGACTGGCTTATCTCCTGGGCTTTACAAAGGACATCTGCCACATGACATCAATGCAAGCAGTTTGCTTAAAAAGAGGACACATAATCCATCAGTTTAATTTATTGGTAAATAATGTAAAATATGCATTCGGCATCCAGAGTCATATACATACTAATTGGTTTTTGCCCACAATATACATTCAGTAGATAATATCAAATGTCTTTTGACGCTATGGTTTTGAGAAACCTTCCCTATTTAACAGTTCATTTAATTCATAACTTACCCACACTACCCTGGGATTTTTTGCATTCAGACAGTTATCTAAGGTATCTTTAAAATTATTCACAATCATGAAGTTGATTAATTTTTAATATATTCATATTACATAGATGATATAAAATTGAGAAGCATGTCTTTGTTATCATTTTTAATGTTAAGAATGGATTTCACTGGTCGGCCATATATGACTTTAGACCTGGCGTTCTCAGTTAGAAAATAAAGAGTCGCAAGGAGGGGATTTAAATTCCCCTCTCAGTCAACCCTTTGCCCTCGCCTTCAGTTAATAGGGATAGATGGGGTAGCAGGTGCTCCCCATAGAAATGTTAATGAAACTTTTTCCTGGAAGAAATCAGCTGGGGCACCAGGAGGTAGAATTAATAAACCAGAGGCAAAATACTTGAAAAATGAGAGCCGTCACAAGGAAATTGGAAAGAAAAGACCCCTTTAATGTCCGCCCTACAGCCTCCATGAAGGTTAGAGAAAGGCCCGTCTGACCTGGCTTGTGCTGTGTAGGGCTGCCCTGTGCCTGCTCCTTTTCCTCGTTGCTTCCTGGGTGAGTCTCAGCGGTGCTTCGTGGCCACTCTTCAACGCCGCCTTCCAGGTCCTGCCCTTCAGAATCAAATTTTCTTCCATTCCCTTTCTATGTTTTGTGCACTTCTAAAAATACTTTGGTCTGTTTCTGCCTCCCCCACCAGATCGTGCACACTTGGGGAGAAAAGCTGTATTTCGTTCACCTCTAAACCTCTCACACGTTATATTGTGCCTATAGGTGCCATATAGGTTGGTTGAACCCAGTGGAATCGTTAGCGTTTGGTGAAAATTTTATTCACCTACATACTGATTCATTTCATTCAGTTTCATCTAGTTGAATTTATTTCAGAAAATGACCACCAAGCTCCTGCTATACATCGGATGGTTCCGGGGATACCAAATGAATAAGTCATAACCCGTATGTAAGGAATTTTCTTCCTTAATCAAAATAAAGTCCGTTTCCTGCCAGGCTAGCACTCGAAGTAAATGTTCAAGTGCGGAAGGGCAGCAAACCTTACAGACCTGGCTCTCGCTTTGCTCTCGTCCAGGACAGTGGTCCTCAGCCTTGGAGACACATTGGAATCACTACAGAACGTTTAAAATGCTGTTGCACAGGTACCTTGCCCAGAAATTCTGATTTAATTGGTCTGAGGTGTGGCCTGGGCATCTGAATTTTTAAGAACTGTCCCAGATGATTCTCCCGTGCAATTCAGGTAGGTTCTCAAACTTTGGCACACAAAAAGAGTCATCTGGAGAGCTTTCTAAAATTCAGATTCCTGGGCCTCATCCTCAGATGTGCCAGTTCAGTATGTTTAAAATGGAGCCTAAGAATCTACATTTTAAAAAGCAATCTAGATCATTTTCATGCAAGTGAACGTCAGGCTTTACTCGGGAAAGCACTGCTTGGAAAGATTTGATATCTTTAAGGTTTTGTGTTTTCCCACGTTGAAACATGGTATTGCTCGCCATTTACTTAAGTCTTTTATGTCCTTCGCTTACGTTTTGTAATTTTCTCCAAAAAAAAGTCACACAATAGGTTTTCAGTTTTATTTTACTATAGTTAAGTCTTTAATTATCTAACTGCATTTTTACTTTATGTATGGAATGAGGTAGGGGAGCTCATTTCTTTTTTCCCCCTAAGGAAAGTCATTTATCCTAACACCCTCTTAAAAAGTTCAGCTTTTCCCCACTAACATGTCGTCTTTCACATGAGGATCACATTTGCTTACATATATATATTTCTGAGATCTCTGTTCTATTCCATTAGTCTGAGCTAATGCCAAACTATTATCTGTTTTTGTCTAAGCTATTTTGAATTATTTGTCCTACTGTGAAGAGTATATATTTTTTATATTTTCTAATTTGTTATTGCTCATATGCATTCATTTTTGTATGTTAATTTTGTGTTCAGTGACCTTACCACACTACCAAATTAGTTTTTCTGTAGACTCTTAGATTATCTGTGAAGATAATGTATGTTTTTAGCAAATACTAATTTGTCTTCCTTTCCAATATCCATGTAGCTTTGTGGGGTGTGTGTGTGTGTGTGTGTTCCTGCATCAGAGAGGATATTGGTATAGATTTGATTGCAGGTATTAACATGCATCTTTTTCTTGGCACATGGGGATGCTTCTAAAGTCTTATCACTAAGTATGAGGTTTGCTTTTTATTGTTATGAGATAGCTTCATCTCAGCTTAAAAATCTTCCCTTTATCCTCATTTACTAGGGGTTTCTAAAAATGTGGATGGGTATTGAATTTTATTGGATACTTTTTCTGCATCACTGAGATAATCAGATGGTTTTTCTTTTGAAATCTATTAATAAATGTTTCTGATATTGAATCATCTTTGCATCCCTAAGATAAACCTTGCTTAGAGAAAAATCTGCTTTATCATGCTGAATTTGGTTTGCTGTTGTTTGTTTGAAATGTTTGCATACAGGGAAGGGGGCGAGGAGTCTAGGGGAAAAAGGCGAAGGGATTGAGAAGTGCAGATTGGTGGTTATAAAGTAGTCATGTGGCGTGAAGTACAGCACAGGGGATGTGGTCAATAATAGTGTGATGCCTATGTGTGGTGCCGGGTGGGTGCCGGAAATATCGGGGGGAACACTTTGTAGAGTATGTGATTAGCTAATCACTATGCTGTGCACCTGAAACTAAGACAAAATAATAGTGAATGTAAACCATGTAACTGATTTCAAAAATTAAAGAAATGTTTGCATACATATTCATAAGTAAAATTAGTTTACAATTTGTTCCTATTTTTATATTGGCCCTGTGCAATATTGAAATCAAAGTTGTATTTATAAAATTAGATAAGAAGATTTCCCTCCTTTTCAGCTGTTTGGAACAATTCATACGAAAAGAGCCACGCCTTAAATATCTGATCAGATTCTCCTGTAAAGATTTCTGTCCCTGGTGTCTTT